>JAGDYQ010000379.1:376061-432566 GCA_021962125.1 Bulinus truncatus | reverse complement strand
GGATCATCAATAAGTTGTGTGCGGATCCCGATTAGCCAGATTTGTACTAATTTAATTTCTATTTTTTTTTGTGGTAAAATGACTTAGTAGATGCTCTTAATTTTCTGTTATATAAAATTTCGACGTCGGGCTCTCACTGACCCCATCCATGGCAAATCTGACTTCAATCTCAGCAGTGAGAAAAGATGAAAATGTACTCTAAGGCTACCGTACTTCCAATATTTTTTACGGACATTTCGTATTTTCGACTAACTTTGGCGACCGAAACTGTCCGTACTTTTAGCCCCATCACCCTCTTCCCTCCTCTCCAGTGTCCGTACTTTTAGCCCCAACACCTCTTCCCTCTTCTCCAGTGTCCGTACTATTAGCCCCATCACACCTTCCCTCCTCTCCAGTGTCCGTACTTTGACATTCAGAAAATGTGGTAAGATTACTTTAGTGCACCTTTTTAAAAATGTTCGATGCTAATGATAAAGTGAGCTGAAATTCTAGACAGAAAGTGAATGATTAAAAAAAATAGAGATATTATTATTTCAATAAAAAAATATAACATTTGCTAATGTTTCTAATTTGCATTAAAATGGGTATGCCAGATTTTTAAACAGCATATTTATGATAAATATTTAAAAAACACAACTCTCTACTAAACAACAACTCAAACAACATTGTCACACAACGGAATATTGCTCTAAAGCAATTTTAACAACTTTTATCAATTTTAATAATGTTTAGACCGTTAAATCAAGTTAATATTATAAAATAGTATATAATATAACGTTGTTTTTTTTTCCAGATGATTACTAAACAGTATAAGCATTATGATGCCAGAGATAGAAGTCTGGTCATATATTCAATAAGGTGGTAATACAAAACATAAATGAGAGCTGCGCACAATACAATATCTCTTGTTTATGTGTAGAAGTATATACTAGTTTGACGTGTGTCATATCAATGTGTGTGGGCATTATCAAGATGATAGTGAGCTGATTGATGAACGACCACTGCGTCACACCCCTCTCCCCTCAAAAAATGTCTACTTGTACGATACATCTCATGAGCTTAATATGGAAACAAAAAATTAAACTCCGACAACACGTCGGCATATTTCATTGGTTGTTTGTCTGTGTGAATTGACTGTGAACTTTACAGTTAGGGCGGAGATACCTGGGTGGAAAGTGGCAGTATCTCAACTCATAGATGGGTCTAGAGCTCAGGTGTAAACACTGCATGATTATATTTGATAATACGTACCGATCACAATGGCCTTGTACCCAAAGTTTAAAATGGAGACACCACTGACATTTTATGGCTTTATTATATTTGAGATTCAAACCTTAGCCATGTGTGCCATGCCAGTCAAAATTAGCAACTGCAACATCATCACGTGACATGCGGCTAGTCTCGTGTGAGGTCAATTTAAGAATGAGATATTTTCTGTATGCATGAGATCATAGATAATAATAATAAATAAAATTAAATCACATCGTGGGCTGGACAGACGACACCAACCAGGGCACGCCAGCCGACAGCCATGTTTTAAACCAGTGGTTCTCATACCCAATCATACGTGGCACCCTCGCATGTTGGCTTGGTGAAGGCTACAGGCTAAAACCCAGGCGCCCACACCCCAGTGACCTGTGTTCTCATGGTGCCATTAATTCCTCGGTTACGGTGAACATTTTGAAAGCGCCCTGAACAAAACGCCCCACTTTTTGACTACTGTATTATAATCAAGAGGTAAATGTCTCATCACTGTGAGGATACTACAGGAAACCAAACATCCCTCCTTACAATTAAGCGAGCAAAGTGCCGTGGTTGGCAGGCATTGTGAATACCTTCTGGTGCAGGTGTTGTACATTTTATTCCTGCAATCCGAGATCTAATATGTTGATATGTGCTATGTATATTGTGATTTCTTCCCCCCCCCCCTGAACCACTTAGTTTTTGTGACATATCAAACTTATCAGTGTGAAATCTAGAAAAGTCATATAGAGGAAAGATGGATGGGGTGGAAACATAATTAATTACATTCAAGTGGTTTGTCAGACTCAGAAAATGTTATTCAACACATTTTGATGAAACAGTTGATACAAGATATTCCATTTGAAGAGTGTGTGTGTGTGGGGGGGGGGGGAGGCGGGGTGGGGCGGCCTAATTCTAATCTTGTAATTACTGGATATCGCAAATATTAGTCAAGCTAAAATGATTTTAAATTTAATTTTTAATATAATAATGTTTACTTTTTGAGTGTTCCTTATAAATACATCTAACCAAATTAATTTGATTACTTATGAATATCAAAACATTATAATATAAATTGAGCTATCGTGCTGTGGTGCTGTATTAAAAATATATATAAATATAGCTGCAATATTTACAGAAGAAAACCAGTATTTATCGGAGGATATTTTGGCATATTTTGGCAGAGTAATTTCAACAAAATGTGGGATGGTTTACAGTAAATATAAATAGGTCGCCCGGTTCTTTTATGTACCTTTACCTCGCAATAAACAGTCCTTTCTCTATTCACAAAGTTATTCTGTTGGGATTTTGACAAAATGTAAAAATTAAAAAAAAAAAACCTACTTCACACGGACAGGGAATCGAACATTGAAATTATGCAAACAGCGGTGACAGCCTGTGTGAATATAATCTGAATATCGACAGCCTGTATGAATATAATCTAAATATTGATAGCCTGTGTGAATATAATCTAAATACTGACAGCCTGTGTGAATATAATCTAAATATTGACAACCTGTCTGAATATAATCTAAATATTGACAGCCTGTATGAATATAATCTAAATATTGACAGCCTGTATGAATATAATCTAAATATTCACGGCCTGTATGAATATAATCTAAATATTCACAGCCTGTATGAATATAATCTAAATATGGCGAAAAACAAAGTTAATGTATTGAGAACACACTCATGATTGATGCAACTTTAATTGATGCTAATGTAAGGGACATTAAGTTTTCATCCCATGGATAGTCAAAGTAGAACAAACTTCAAACATGAATTATGCCGATGATTTTTTATTTTAGCGTTTCAACTATCTAGGCTTCACCCTATCGATATATATATATATATATATATATATATATATATATATATATATATATATATATATATATATATAAAGAGAGAGAGAGAAAGGGGGGGATAGATATAGATAGATAGATAGATAGATAGATAAGATAGATAGATAGATAGATAGATAGATAGATAGATAGATAGATAGATAGATAGATAGATAGATAGATAGATTTGATTGAGATATTTTAAATTTTCAATATTGACATTATTTCAATTCAGTTAGATGACCTATTATTTTTTCCAATTTATCGATAGCAGACGTCATATTACTGCAAAATGACCACTTCCTGTACAAGGGTAAATTTGGTGCGCATTTTTTATTTTATCAAATAACTAACTTTTTTTTAATACAATGAAGTAAAAGTAAATGAAGTAACAGATATGTTACCCTTGTTGATATTAAAAGGAATCTTAAAATGTAGGAATTTAGAGTTATAACAAAATGAACCATTGACAAATTTGATATCTAACACACGGCTAGTAATAGATTTTTAATAAGCCGCATCAAAATATGTAGAAATTACAACAAAAAAAAAACACCATAACCTACAACTACATAATTTGTGGTTAATTTGTTTTATTGACTCAGATGTTTCTGTTAATTTGGTTAGATAAGTTCATCTTGGACTTTGAACCCACAAGCCACTAATGGAACGGTTTCGTAATGTTCTTCTACTATCTCACCACAGCCGACAGTGCAGTAGCCACGATTGGACCATGATTCAAACAAATAGCTTGGGGAAAACATTTAGAGAAACTTATAATTTGACTTATTCTATCAATAAAAAATGTACTTTTACTTTATAAAAAAAATCTACTGTATAAAGCGAATAGTTAAAGGTGGATGGGAGATGTTAATGTGTTTAGTAGACAACGTTTGATGATGGAATAGGTAGCCATGTTTTTTTTTTAAATAGTTGTATTACCCACGTCAAGTTTATAATGCATCCAAATAATTGACGTATTTTCGTAACGGATGATTAAACACTTAATGTTTACTATCACACTGACTTAGTAAAATGTAACATTTATTACATTCTGAGTAAAATAAACAACTGATATTACATGCAGACATAACGGAGGCCAAGTTTGAACGGATAAAAAAATGAAAGCGTTATAGAAATTGAATCGTGGAAAATACTAGACAAGCTATTAGCTATAGACTAATCATATTTCACTTGGCAGAGTTATGTGGCAGAATGTATGTGGCAGTTTGTATATGGCAGATTGTATATTGCAGAATTATGTGGCAGAAATATGTAGCAAAATTATGTGTCAAAATGTACGCGGCAGTTCGTATATACCAAATTGTATGTGGCAGAATTTAATGGCAGAATGTAGGTAATTAACGATGTTCGTAATCCTAACAGCTGTTAGCAGCCGTGTACTTGAAAATCACATATAAACTGACGGTACGATATAATTATTTTAATAACACTGATGTCGTACGTTTGTATTGACATTAAGATGTGTCGGTATAATAGATTTATATCACAGGCCTATATACTGGGGTGAGAGATGAGAAAAAAAGGAAGAAAGATAAAATGAGAGACAGAGAAAGGGGATGGAAAGAATGGGAGATAGGCGAAGACAAAAAGAGAGGGGAGAGGGGTTGAAGGTAAAAGAGAATGAGATGAAGATGATGTGGCACATATTCAGAATACATTAACCAACATTTCAAATATATATTGAGTAACGTTTTTTTTTGTTCATTAGAGGTGTCAAGAATCAAGAGTCGCCGCAGTTAAGAAGTTTAGATTAAACAAATTTGAATAAACATTTATGTGGGAGGAATAGCGTGTTTAAATAAATAAAACAAAACAGCAAGATTGTTGGTGGGTGTGAGTTAGATGAAACACAGGTAAATGAAAATAAATACCAGAAGTTGGGTTGTAGTGTGGTGGGGTTGTAGTGTGGTGGGGTTGTAGTGTGGTGGGGTTGTAGTGTGGTGGGGTTGTAGTGTGGTGGGGTTTAGTGTGGTGGGGTTGTAGTGTGGTGGGGTTGTAGTGTGGTGGGGTTGTGGCATGTGAAGAAACGATTTAAAAAAAAAGAGTAAAAGTTATGAACATATATTAAGGCTATCGGTGGAACTGGACATTCTGTGACAAATGGACACAGTCCGAATGTTGGGTTAGGACGGCGGACACGTATGTCGTGGGCCACTAATTCATTCTGTGCGGTGTATGTCGCCAATTAAAATGCTTTAGTACTGACGACTAGAACAGGCATGGGCAAACTACGACACGTGGGTCAAGTACAACTCGTCAGGCTGTTAGACCCGCCCCCCCCCCACATCCCACGCTCTGCTCCTGTCAGCTCGTTTACATTCTATAACGTTTTGGATTTATTATTCTTATTTTATCATGTAAATACTTCTATCCATCTGCTCTTTATCCGCCCCTTCAATCAAATTTAAGAACCCATTGCGGTACGCGGTCCGAAACGTTTGCCCACCCATGAACTACAATCTACACGAACATAGCATTGCAGGAGAATAATAGGAAGGGCGGTAACCCTGGCAAGACTAAATGTTGGCTACAGGTGAGAGACTCAAGATTGAGAGATTTGTCAGGATCACCAAACACATACGGTACGATTGTGTATTTTGTACAGTATCATCAAATAACTCTGCGACCTTTATTCTATGGGCAATGCTATCTGAATTAATTAAACTAAATTCAACCTGTCTTGCTCAGCTTTTGTAAATCAGTTGTTATGAATGAAAATAAAAGTATTCCTGCGATCATTCAGAATGTTTAAGTATTCAACTATTGTGAGTTATGTACATTTAATATTTGTATTACAACAACACTCCAGTATGTCTATATGTATTACAACAACACTCCAGTATGTCTATTTGTATTACAACACTCCAGTATGTCTATTTGTATTACAACAACACTCCAGTATGTCTATTTGTATTACAACAACACTCCAGTATCTCTATTTGTATTACAACACTCCAGTATGTCTATTTGTATTACAACAACAATCCAGTATGTCTATTTGTATTACAACAACACTCCAGTATGTCTATTTGTATTACAACACTCCAGTATGTCTATTTGTATTACAACAACAATCCAGTATGTCTATTTGTATTACAACAACACTCCAGTATGTCTATTTGTATTACAACACTCCAGTATGTCTATTTGTATTACAACACTCCAGTATGTCTATTTGTATTACAACAACAATCCAGTATGTCTATTTGTATTACAACAACACTCCAGTATGTCTATTTGTATTACAACAACACTCCAGTATGTCTATTTGTATTACAACAACACTCCAGTATGTCTATTTGTACAACAACAATCCAGTATGTCTATTTGTATTACAACACTCCAGTATGTCTATTTGTATTACAACACTCCAGTATGTCTATTTGTATTACAACACTCCAGTATGTCTATTTGTATTACAACACTCCAGTATGTCTATTTGTATTACAACACTCCAGTATGTCTATTTGTATTACAACACTCCAGTATGTCTATTTATATTACAACAACACTTCAGTATGTCTATTTAAAAATTGCATCAGATCAGAGAATGTGAATATTAAACACTAATTCATTAGCTTAATCTATAAAAAAAAATCATCGATAGAAGTATCATTGTGACGAAGAATGATTGAAATAAATCTATCATCAATATTATACTTGTGACGAAGCTACCAGTTTATTGGATGAACATGAATTAGCGCCTAGTTTCATTTATTTTCTGGCTCTTTAACTTGTCCTGATTTCGTACAATACCATTAAATAGGCCATATGACACTTGTTAAACAATAAAACAGCCATGTTTAGTTGGTACTTTTTTGGCGTTCAAAGCGAACACCGTATACAATAATTTAACCAGGCAACAAGCTCAGTAGGGGGTCCGAGAACTCACGTTTGAAGAACGGTCCTTCTATATGAAGTCCCATTGATAATTTCTATTTTATCTTTTACCCCTGTCAAGCACTCGTAACTCCACAACGGGACCACTCTGTAGTGGCTCTTCTTACGTTCTCACCGAGACTGATATTTCCATAATCGTGGATGCACCACGGTGGACTACATGATACGAGATCACCAAAACACTTGAACTATAGAATTGAAATATTAGTGAGCTAAAGTTTTAATAAAGTAGAGAGATGGGTTTAAACTCTTAACGCCACAAATAAATGCATTGATGTTAGCCAAAAAAGAATATAAAAGCATTCAAGAAATGATAAATGGAATAAGTACAATCTCAAGTACCAAGTTTGTATACCATTATTTGTCTAAGTTTCAAGGAGAAACATAATTTTATTTTTAAATACTGAAATTTGAATGTTGAAGTATAACACCATGGTTTAACGGCCTGTGCTATACCTACATCTACAAATATGTTTTGTATGTAAATTTTCAATCCTGCCCCAGTTAAGTTTGAAACTTATCAGATAAAATAAGTTTCTTCACATATTTACAGAGGTAATTAAAATTTAAAATGTGTTTCGTCTTACTGTGTTTAATCTGATAGTGTTTAGACTTACCGTGTATAGTTTGACAGTGTTTAAGACTTACTGTGTTTAGTTTTACAGTATTTAGACTTACTGTGTTTAGCCTGATAGTGTTTAGACTTCCTGTTTTTAGTCCTACTGTGTTTACAATTTACAATAGAACCTCACCATTTCACTGTATGCGTCTATCGCTATTTGTATAGTCCATATATGAGCCATAGTTGACATAATTTTATAAATAATTAAATGCAATATAATAAGTATTATATTTAAAATGCAAACAAATTGCTTTAAGAACAGCTCTTTTATTGAAATGGGCTCAATCCATAGAATAAAATTATGTCTTGGTCTTCTTATGTCCGTGTTTTGGACCCGGTGGCTGTACTGACCAGTAGAAAAAATACTTGCACTCGTGGATATTTGTAACGTTTATGGTGCCTTTTGTTCCCCTCCTCTTATTTAGTGCAATATATTTGAGCAATATCACTGTAATGTAGACTAGATAATGCTCTTTATAGATTTCCTCGCTATTGTAATATATAATCTGTGATGTAAACATCGTATTTAGAATATTTGAGCAATATCGGTGTAATGTGACTAGAGAATGCTCTTTAAAGATTTCCTCGCTATTGTAATATATAATATGTGATGTAAACATCGTATTTAGAATGTCGTGATCGTTTAGTTAACTCTTGAGAAAATTATTAAAATATTTCATGTTAAATCTAAGAATCCTCTACTCGGAAATTTAGTTATCGTGGTATCTGAAACCGATAAACTGCGCTAATTGAAGATCGATTGTCATTGTTTTCAGTAGTTATGCATTCTTTTAAATGTATTTAGTTAACAATTAATATCTTTTTGGAAACATTCTTAAAAAGTAAAACACCACTACTGCTCGCAAGTCACCATTATCTGATATTAATACAAAATATTTAAAAAAAAATAAAAATGAAATATAAACATGAAAAACCCACCTGTCGGTCTAGTGATGGGGACACGTCTAGCTACATCCTGGGCTACAGTTTCACTCACAAAGTCCCCCAAATATAGACCCACCACCAATAACAGCCACGGCAGGCCCCTAAAAAAGCAATGTGAAGGACATTCCTTGGGGCTATCCATGTTTCTGAATGAGGCGGACTTGTCGCTAGCAGGTCTTCCTCCCCACCCCCCCCCCCCCATCTTCACACATACACACCAACAACTGACACTCCTAACCCTCCCTCTCCCCCCCCTCCTTTTTTTTTAAAACATGAAATAAAAAATACCCTTTTTTTTTTAGTTAGGATACCTTTGGCAGGGGGGACTATCCGTTTTGGGGAATTATTTTTTACCACTTAGAAATATTATTTCTGCCGTGTTAGTAAAATATATTCAAAAGGCAAAATAAAAAAAAGAAGGTAGGGGATGGATTCGGTACTTCTACGTTATTATTTTTGTTTAATAACCGGAGGATCAATTAAATTGGCCTAGTCTGTGTGTGTCTGTGTGTGTGTGTGCTATATTCGCCCTAGGCTGCAGGTAGAACTTTTAAACATTTCATTGACAAATTTGTACTTTACGCCACGACATATGCCCCACCCCCACTACCTTTTACCCCCACCCTTTACTTTGTATAGTGTATGGGGGTGTGGCTGGGCGGGTAGGGGAGTCTGTCCCCCATTCACATCGCGTAGATCTGATGGCTGATGGCCGTACAACAAAATTGCCATGTAACCTTTAAAATAGACTAACAGAGAAGTTCGCACGCACGGAAGGTAACTAAATGTTGCTTTTACTTTACCTCCATCCAAGCCGTAGGTACTATAGGACCATATCAAACGGTTTCATTGTAGGCAGCCCAGTTGTTATTTAAACCCTGGACACTTGTTTTAAATTAAAGAAAACAATTTCATTCTGTCTCTAGCTGCAGACAGCATCTAGAGTCTAGACAACTCCCACATTCTTCCATCAAGTGTAATGATTAACTAGAGTCTGAAAAAATAAATGTAGTACAGTAAACTCGTAAATAATAATCTCATTGGACCGTACAGTCGACTCCAGTTCACGGGTTTACCCAAAACGTAGACGCGATTCATTGTAGATATGTGTGTATGTCTGTGGTGTTTATACATGTATGTATAGTGTCTGCGTTGTATGTGTGTGTGTATATGTGTGTGCTTTCACTGCAATTGTGTTCTAGGTTTACATTTACACTTTTGTTTTTATTTCTAACATGAGAGGAAAACTGATAATTTGATGCACAAAATTTTGGCTGCTCCAAACAGATACAACTGCACGGAGTTTGTCTCGTAATACTTCGTGTGAAATAAAAACAAAACGCTAATTTAATATGTCCTTCCGTAACGCTACATTAATTTATGCCTGGCAGGATTATATATATATATATTAGAAGACAAAGATAATTATGTGTAAATTCTCCAAAGTTCGCTGTTGAATAAGATGACGAATTTGCCGAAATTCTACTCTTCAGTTATATAACACCACGTTTGTTTAAAATAAAAACAACACACAGTGAACCTGTATGTTACAACATAGATGACAATATGTTCTATAAAGTAACTCGATACATGTGGGCTGATACACATAGATGACAATATGTTCTATAAAGTAACTCGATACAGGTGGGCTGATACACATAGATGACAATATGTTCTATAAAGTAACTCGATGCAGGTGGGCTGATACATATAGATGACATTATGTTCTATAAAGTAACTCGATACAGGTGGGCTGATACACATAGATGACATTATGTTCTTTAAAGTAACTCGATACAGGTGGGCTGATAGTGGCTGATACACATAGTTCGATATCAGTGAGCTATTGTGTAGTTTAGTTTTATGATGTAATTGACAAAGTCTAAATGATCACATTTGAGGAGTCAATGGGGATAACGGACAGAGTCACAATATATTACAATTGAGAAACATGCATTTATAACATGACTCAATGCTCTATTGTCTCACTATATTACAATTGAGAAACATGCATTTATAACATGACTCAATGCTCTATTGTCTCACTATATTACAATTGAGAAACATGCATTTATAACATGACTCAATGCTCTATTGTCTCACTATATTACAATTGAGAAACATGCATTTATAACATGACTCAATGCTCTATTGTCACAATATATTACAATTGAGAAACATGCATTTATAACATGACTCAATGCTCTATTGTCTCACTATATTACAATTGAGAAACATGCATTTATAACATGACTCAATGCTCTATTGTCTCACTATATTACAATTGAGAAACATGCATTTATAACATGACTCAATGCTCTATTGTCACAATATATTACAATTGAGAAACATGCATTTATAACATGACTCAATGCTCTATTGTCAAACATGCATTTATAACATGACTCAATGCTCTATTGTCACAATATATTACAATTGAGAAACATGCATTTATAACATGACTCAATGCTCTATTGTCACAATATATTACAATTGAGAAACATGCATTTATAACATGACTCAATGCTCTATTGTCTCACTATATTACAATTGAGAAACATGCATTTATAACATGACTCAATGCTCTATTGTCTCACTATATTACAATTGAGAAACATGCATTTATAACATGACTCAATGCTCTATTGTCTCACTATATTACAATTGAGAAACATGCATTTATAACATGACTCAATGCTCTATTGTCACAATATATTACAATTGAGAAACATGCATTTATAACATGACTCAATGCTCTATTGTCAAACATGCATTTATAACATGACTCAATGCTCTATTGTCACAATATATTACAATTGAGAAACATGCATTTATAACATGACTCAATGCTCTATTGTCTCACTATATTACAATTGAGAAACATGCATTTATAACATGACTCAATGCTCTATTGTCTCACTATATTACAATGTGTTTTTTTTTTCTATTATTTTTTTTTCACTTTTAAAATTCTTCTAACTTGTCCCAATATCAGTTTATTTTGATTATTTTTTGGTAGAAAGCTAGAAAACGTTTAAAGTAGGGCGCGTGAGAAGTGAACTCCACATCATACAACTTTTTAAAGTACATATATGCGACTGTCATATTTAGTTTACGTGTATATTAGTAGTATGTAAAGTTTATGTATATATATATATTTATGGTACTTCTGTTCTTTGTAAATATATTTCAGTCTCTTCAGAGCGTATGTTTTAACCAACTTGACTTGAGCGTGTATATAAATATATTATATTATTTAATGTCCACATGTATGAGACGAATCAGTTATAAAGCACTGGGTAGACTTGGTTGTATAAATATATATATGTTTATTTATTAATTCTTATTCACGAAAATACATACATGGCATAAAATGATGTGAGACGAGGAATCAAGTCCGTCTGCTTGTCTACCAAATCTATCGTCTGCATAAAACTAATATAATTTCACTTCCGCTAAGCTAAGTGGCCAGATAATTCCAACCATCTCTGTGCCAACTGTAAATTCTCCAGCCTAAACTGATTATTATTACAACATCCCCCTTTCCTTTAAAAAACAAATGATATACATTTAGTTTTTTAGTCTGTCTCTAAGTTTTTCTGTCGTTAACTGAATAAAATTTACTTTTGTCAAAATAAAAATACAAATTTTTGTTGTATCACATCACATCAATAGAAATCTATATAAAAAATGTCAGTGTATATACAAAATGTCAAACAAAATGGTTATGATACAAAATATCAAACTAGTTATGATACAAATTTTATTAATAAAAATATTCTTGTCAATACTATATCTCATATTTCAATTTTTAAATGCATCATAAAGCATATCATAATATTGACATAAAAATTTGTTCAATTTTCAAAAATATTATTATCAATTCAGTTTTAAAACAAAAAAAAATGTTATAAAATAACAAGTGATTATTCACTTAGGTTGGTACCAAGTACCATAACTTCTTCATAAGTTTTAAGTGCATTTTTCATTATCATTGTTATCTCCCCTCTTTTCTCTTTTTACTTTTTTTTTATAGTGATTATTTTCTATCACCTTATGACTTAATTGTTATTTCAATTCTTTGTTCATATTCACTTAATGAATTTATTTTCAATATTCAACACTTTCATATTTTTCTTCACATCATTATCATTCTTTTCTTTTGTATGAGAGCATTTTATTTCAGTTCAATATATTTTTCATGTTGTCTTTTGACAAACTTCTTCTGTTGTAACAATATTTTGTTCAACTTATTATTTACCTTGCTTTATCTAGCAAGTCATTTTTCTCTCATCTCATATGAAGACCTTTTCTTTTGCCTTCTGTCAATAACACTTTCCTTAGTGATTTGACAATATTCATTTTTTTGTACTCATTAATTATATAAGACATTTTTCTTATGTCTTTTTCATCATTTTATATAGTGTGAATATATTAACTTTGCACTTTTTCGTGTCAATTTAGCTTGACATATTTAATATTATCATCATGTACAATTCATTATGTCTTCTGACACATAAAATATTTAAACATCATTTTAATAAAATTCATATATTATTACAATCTTCATATCTTTGACTTCTTTAGTCAATAATTGTTCAAGTTACATATTTGAGACTAATAAGTCTTCTTGACAATAATCAATGTCATAATCAATAATCCTTTGATTGGATTTAACAAAATTTAACTTTTTAAAAGTTTTATAACAAATTGAACAGTAAACTTCAAACAATGAACAAATTCAATAAAATATGCATTAGTAATCATTGCATAATAAAATCTTTGCATAAACTTCAATAATATTTTCATCAATGTGAATGAAGTGAATGAGTAATTAATCATTCTTACAACATATTCTCATGTACATTATACTTGTTTAGTGTGTGTGTTTTATTTTAAACACAATCTCTCCTCATTCTCATCTTAATTAAGTATGCATATTTCTATTTTAAATACATTATGCATCAATCATCAACATGAATTCTTTAATATATATTATTAAAAAAATATTTGAGTCAATATACTCAATACAATAGTGTACTTGACAAGCTTAAATGTCATTATCATTATTCATGTATTATATTTTCAATACATACAAATCTTTTATTTTCAAATACAACTGTTATTAGTTTTAATTATTCCAATATCCATATTATTTTTACTTATAGTTCCAATATTCTTATTATTCTAGCCATTATCCTTATTGTTCTACTATATTTCATTGCTACTTGTTCCAATAAAATTTATATTTCATTATTGTTCCTATATTCATTTATTTATACTTGTTATTCCAATTAATTATATTTATTTTTGTTGTCCCAATACAGTATTTTCTATGTTGGAATAATTCAATATGTTTACTCAAAAAAAAAATACTTATTTCTGACTGAGTCTCGATAAAATATCTGGGATATGGTTATTTGACCCTTTAATGTATTTTATGTTAAATGAGTAGTCTTGTAATAACAAAGACCAGCGTGTTAGTTTAGCATTATTTATGCTTTTGGTATTCAGGTTGGCTAAAGGTTTGTGATCTATTAACACAGTGAACTCATTGCCTAGCAAGTATTTGCTTAATTTAGTTATTGTCCAAACTAAAGCTAAACATTCTAGTTCTATTACTGAATATCTACTTTCAGTGTCTGACAGTTTTCTACTTAAATACAGTATTGGTTTATTAATATTATCCTGCTCTTGATATAGACATCCACCGATTGATGTCTTACTAGCGTCTGTGCCTACAATAAATTTCTTAGTCATATCTATTGAACTCAAAATTGGTTTTTCTTCAAAACATTGTTTTATTCTCTTTAATACATTGTCACATTCTGAATTCCATTCAACTTTTTGTTGCATCTTTTTCTTAGTTAATTTCACTAAAGGTTCAATTAAGTTTGCAAAGTTAGGAATAAATTTTCTATAAAAATTGCATAATCCTATAATAGATCTAACTTCTTTTTTCTTTTCTGGAATGCGAATTTCAAAAATTCTTTTAAGAATATTGTTTGTTGGTGTGACTAATCCTTGACCAATGTGATATCCAAGAAAATCTATGTTTTTAAAACCTATTTTTATTTTCTCAGGTGATACTGTTAAATTATTAATTTGAAGAATTTCTAGTAATTTATTCAAACTGTTTATATGGTCTGACCAATTTTTAGTATAAATACATATGTCATCCACATAGTATCTAATGTTTTCAATATTTCTTAATAACTTATTCATCATCTTAGTGAACGTTGCAGTGCTGTTCACTAGACCAAAAGGCATAACATTCCACTCATAAAATCCTTCATGAGTTTTAAACGCTGTATATTGTTTAGAATCTTCCTAAACTTCTATCTGCCAAAAGCCTCTAGTTAAATCTAGGTGTGTGAAAATATTGGCATTTGACATTTCCTGAACTAAGTCTTCTATGTTTGGTAAAGGTTGTTTATCTATCACTGTAATGGAATTTAAGCTTCTGTAATCACAACATAAACGAATTTTTCCATTATTTTTCTTTACTACCACTATTGGAAAACAATAGCTGGAATCTGATTCTCTTATTAATCCACTATTTAGTAATTGTTCTATTTCTTTTTGAACTTCATTTCTGTATTTAACTGGAATGTCATAGTATTTAGGTTTAATTGGTTCTTCAGTTTTTAATTTGATTGAATGTTTAATTATGTTTGTCTTTCCTGGTTTGTGAGAAATCACATTTTGAAAGGAATTTAATGTTTCTATTAGTTGTTTCTTAATATCTGCAGGTATGTCTGGTGCAAAATTAATCTTATTCATGTCATCCTGTTGATCTCAACTTATTACTGGAATCTGATCAGTGTCATTAATATTATTTTCTAAACTATATGTGTTGTCTTCTGCAATTAAACAATTTAAAGATTGAATCTGTTGTACAATGGTTTCTAATTCTGTAGGAGGATCTAAAATATCTCTCAATCTATCAACATGAAATGTTCTACCCTCTCCATTTATTTCTACTGAATAGTCCACATTTCCTATTTTATTTATTATTTTATATGGACCTCTCCATCCAATTTCATTATCTTTGGGTATCAATACATAAACTAGGTCTCCAACTTTAAATTCCCTTAAGTACCTGTTTTTGTTTTTAAGATCCCTATGGTATTTATTTTTCTTTATGAGATTTTCTTCTGCATATTTGTTTGAGTACAGTATGTTATTTCTGGTTTTGTCTACCAATTCAAATGGACTAATATGTTCCTTTTCTGTGTTAATTATATTTTCACTGAATAATTGTAGTGGTCCTCTAGGATTTGAACCGAACATGAGTTCAAATGGTGTAAAACCTGTTGTTTCATGAGGTATTTCTCTATACGCGAATAAAATTAAAGGTAAAAATGTGTCCCAATCCTGTCCATGATCACTAATTATTTTTCTTAACATGGTCTTTATGGTTTGATTTGCTCTTTCTATGGAACCATTTGATTGAGGTCTGTACCTGGCTGTAAATACCTGTGTAATGTTATGCATATGAGTAAATGCTTGAGTAAAATGTGATTTAAATTGAGTACCATTGTCTGATAATATAGTGTTAGGAAAACCAAAAGTTGTAAAAATAGACAATAATGCTTTGCAAATTGTTTCTGCAGTTATATCTACTAATGGAATTGCCTCAACCCAGCGTGTTGCTAAGTCTATCATTGTTAAAATATATCTATGTCTTCTATTGGACATTACTGAAATAGGTCCAATTATGTCTATGGCAATTTTATAAAAAGGAATGTTTGTTGTGTCACTTTCTTGTATGGGAGCTCTGTGTTTTGGTCCTATGTGATTATATTGTTGACATTTCTTACATGCCTTAACAAATCTTTTTACATCTCCTATGACACCTGGCCAGTAACAATATCTTCTAATTCTATCTAGTGTTTTCTTAACACCCAAATGACCTGCTAAGTAGCAATCATGAGCTGCTTTTAGTATATTATTTCTTAAAACTGTAGGAATCATTATTTGTTTAAATGACCTGTTATGCCTAGTGTATTTTCTTATTAAAATGTCATTTTCTACCTTATATATTATGTTTTTATTTTCATTTTCCTCTCTATTGAAATAAATTTTTAAACTTTCATCGTGTTCTTGTAATGTTTTAAGTTTATCCCTATCAATATCCAAAATGTTGTTTTGTCTACTAGATTCAGGGTATTGTTTTGTACTGTTTTCTTTATTAGCTTGTGCTCTAGTCATTGCATTGAATTTTTTAGTTAGGTTGTAACTATGTTTTTGTTTTATGTGTTTATTTAATCTTCTTAATGATCTGCATTTTCTACTGCAATTAATGCATTCATGATCAGATTTATTTACTGTATTTGTATTCTTTATAGTATTTTCTTGTCCAACTTCAAATGAATTACTGTCATTATTTAATTTGCTTATTAGTTTAGTTTTTAATACTGTGTAATTGTCTTGGTTGTTTTCTGCTAGTGATTTTGCCAAATGGTGGTTGTGTAATTTATCTATTAGAACTGTTATTTTATCTTCTTCTGTAACATTGTTCTGTGTGGCTACTGTGTCTACTCTCTCTAAAAAATTTACAATGTTCTCAGTACCATTCCAATTTTGTATGCTTTTGAATAGTGTACATATGTTTTTATCTGTATCTGTCTCTAACGGTTCCTCTACAATTGTTTCTAATTCTCTATTTTCTAACCATTTCATATACATTTCTTGGGAATTATCTTTTATATTTTCCACATTTCCTATTATTAATGATGTTATTGGTGAATCCATTAAAAGTGCTTTTATTTCCCCACTAATCCATGGTGTTTCAATATAAATTTTTGCTGTTTTACATTTCACTATTTCTCCATTTCCCATTCTTATTTTCTCTATGCCCTCTAATATTTGTTCTTCCTTTACTAATTTTGAATCCAGAATAATACATGTACAGCCACTGTCTCTCAAGCACATTACTTTCCTACCATCTACATAACAAGGATAAAAAACCAACTCTCCCTTGCCCTCCATCATGTTACAGTTATCTATGTTGTTAAAGGAGTGTCTTTGACTTGATCTACCCCTATTTTCTTGTTTTCTAATGGGACTAGTTTTTGGTGATTGTCTCTTATTGTTATATTTATGTTGTCTTTTATTAAAATATTTGTTTCTATCCCCATAGTTGTAATAATGTCTGTTTCTGTTTTGATAATTGTTTGTATGCTGTTTCCTAAACCAACAAGTATGCTTGTCGTGTCCTATCTTGTGACAAATTTGACATGGATTGTTAAACCTAGGAGGTAAGCTACTAAATCTTTTCCTGGTAACACTATTTTTCATGAGATTAAATTTATTTTGTGTTGAATTGAACATTGGAGTGTTTACATGACTATCCCTAAAATCTGACATGGCAGAAATTAACTCTATCTTCTTATGGACCTTTCTTTGTTTTATGAATGTGAATAGTTCTGATGTACAAAGTGTCAGTACTTTGTCCACCAGAAGTAGCTCTTTTATTTCAATTACACTATTTTCGTCTATCCCAGACATCTTTATCCAATTGTTCAAATGGGCCTCTAAATTATTAATATATGCCTGAGGATGTTCATTAGTACCTAATGTACTGTTATGAAATAAATTTCTATAGTAGTCTTCTGTTTTGTTGAAATGATCTAAGAGTTGTTTCTTTATTTCACTGTAATCTAATGTGTCACTGTCTCTTATGTTATTTAAAGCTTTTAGTGCATCCTCTGTAACTGATTGGTATAAATAGTTTTTCCATTCTGATTTGTCTATATTATTTAGTTTAAATTGCATTTCCATATTATGGAAAAATTGGTCTATTTCACCAGATTTACCAGAAAAAGGTTGTATTTTTATTTTATGTTTATATGTTTTTTGATTCTCTTGTTTTACTATAATATTCTGATTTTGCGATTCTAGTTCTAATCTTTTAAGTTGTATGTCTCTTTCAATTTCCATCTGTATTTTTTCTCTTTGTAATGCTATTTCTTGTTTTATTTTTTCTTCTTGTATTTCTGCATCTTTTTTATTTTTCGCAGCTTGTATTTCTGCGTCTCTTTTATTTTTTTCTTCTTCTATTCTATTTTTGTCTGCTCGATTTTCTGCTTCTATTTTATTTTGCTCTGCTCTCTCCATTTTATCATTAGCAAATTTTACTAGTTTATCACCTGTTAGACCTGCATATTTGCCTTGATTAATATAAAATTCAAATGATCCTGGTTGCTCAGCCATTCTAAAATTTTATTTATTTTTCTTTATCAAATTATTTATATGATTGATTTAATTTTTATATTTCTGCTGTATTGGGTTTTTATATTTATTGTATATATATAGTATATTTCAGTATTCAATACTCTTGAGTCTATATGCAATCTTATGTCAAAATAAAATAAAATTATTAATGTAAAAATAGTTCTAATAATAAGTGACAAATGAAAACGTACAATAAATAAAATATTTCTAAGATTAATATACTATTACTAAAAAATGTAAAAAAAATTTTACAGACTAAGTTAATATTATTTAATTAAATTTTGAGTTAGACGAGCGAAAACAAATATACAACTTTACAAAATAACTTATAAAAAAAATTTAACGAGATACGATCATACGAATAAGACATATACTTCTAAACAAATATTTTAAGTAAAATATCTAGGTGAAAACAATATATATTAATTTTAATTTAACTAATTTTGCAATTAGAACTTTTCAAATAGACATTTAACTATATACTAAGGATGTAAAAAAATTGTTTCTAAGCATTACTTACTAATATAATAAATTTGACACAGTTTGCAAACAAAACAACAATTATAATTAAATAACATGAAATTACTCCCAGATACCTTGTTACTTCGGACTTCGGATCTCAGGTGTAGAGTGCTGTAAAGAGTATAGTTTCGGAAGGTGTAGACTCACTAACTTCTCTCTGGTGTAGATGGTAAAAGTATAGGTCAGAGTGTAGTCACTTCATGGCTCTCCTGGTACGGTCTGCCCCAATTTGGTAAGGTCTGCTGACTTTTCGGCTCACCTTCTTTTTCACCCACACGAGGATTTAGTAAAAGAACTGATGGAAATGTTCTTATGAATGTACCGCTGTAGCGATGGTTCTACAGCAATAAATTATGTAAAAATATAAAGTCCAACAATTGAAGTAAAGCCAAGGCAGTTGTATATAATACAGTTAAGTATTGTATGTTGGTGGATGGAATATCAGATGAAAAAAAATCAGGAACATGTAGATCTTGTAGTGTGGCAACATTCGTCTTGATTACATCAGCCGACCATTATGTATAATATATGTTCTTTATAGAACTTTTCCGCTGCATACCATTTATGTCATATTTAGTTTACGTGTATATTAGTAGTATGTAAAGTTTATGTATATATATATTTATGGTACTTCTGTTCTTTGGTAGCTGTAAATATATTTCAGTCTCTTCAGAGCGTATGTTTTAACCAACTTGACTTGAGCGTGTATATAAATATATTATATTATTTAATGTCCACATGTATGAGACGAATCACAGTTATAAAGCACTGGGTAGACTTGGTTGTATAAATATATATATGTTTATTTATTAATTCTTATTCACGAAAATACATACATGGTATAAAATGATGTGAGATGAGGAATCAAGTCCGTCTGCTTGTCTACCAAATCTATCGTCTGCATAAAACTAAAATAATTTCACTTCCGCTAAGCTAAGTGGCCAGATAATTCCAACCATCTCTGTGCCAACTGTAAATTCTCCAGCCTAAACTGATTATTATTACAGTGACATTGTACATATCTATTATATAATTCCATAAATCTTAGCAATAATACAGCTCTGTTATAAATATGAGCAACGATACAGCTCTGTCATAAATCTTAGCAATGACACAGCTCTGTCATAAATCTTAGCAATAATACAGTTCTGTCATAAATCTTAGCAATAATACAGTTCTGTCATAAATCTTAGCAATAATACAGCTCTGTCATACATCTTAGCAATAATACAGCTCTGTCATAAATCTTAGCAATAATACAGCTCTGTCATAACTCTTAGCAATAATACATCTCTGTCATAAATCTTAGCAATAATACAGCTCTGTCATAAATATTAGCAATAATACAGCTCTGTTATAAATCTTAGCAATAATACAGCTCTGTGAGCCATTATATAGTTCAATTATGTAACGTGCCATATTTCACTCACATCAAGTTACTTGATAAAATGTAGAGAGAGACTCAACACATCAAGGATTCTATAGTGGGGTGGTTTGAAAATGGGGGGCGTTGGGTTGGAATTGGGCTAAATGTAAAGGTGTATGTATACCATGGGGGCCGTGTTTGGAGCTGCGCAATAAAAGATGAAGAGGCCCTTAATGTTTTAAGAACATCATTTGACCATCGTTGACTACACTTATTCCCCGAATGAGACTCGCCCTTGGTCCAGCACGTGGCTCAATTGCTAAGGACGCCTCGGCATAAGAAATGGTTGAAAGCCAAGCTGCCCCCCCCCCTTTCCCACCCTCAGCATTAATCGTTTTATTCTAGGTCATAGACATCGGACACAGATGATGGGCAAGGGAGATCATACAGTGATGTTCACGAAGTGATCAAACAGATTAAACATACAACACAGAGAGTTCTAATGACGTAAAACCTGGTGAATTCTATTTATGGCATGGCCTTATAGTGTCATGTTAGATGCAGGTAAGATTAAGGTCGGCGAAGGCCCTGGGCGCGGAATACAACTAGTGACCCACATGCAAAAAAAAAAAAAAAATAGAGACAGTAAAAAATAATAATATAAATTGGTATTCTGTGTTTGGGGGAGGGGGGCTTTTTAAAGTCGGGACAAAGAGCGTGCGCCCAGCGAGCCCACTGTTGACTCCGCCTCTGAGTGAATGTAAAAACCAAGTGAGGTAAGTTGGCTGTCGACTATGTGACCTTAAGTACACGTTTGTTGGTTTAAGCCGAGACCGGGTAGTGTCGAGCTCTATGATTCATTATTTTCAGTCCCACCCAAACCAATTTTTTAAAAAAGACATCATTTTATTATCGAAACCTTCTGTCTTCCATCTTTATTTAATTACGGTAAGATATATTGCCTTGCCGGATAGTACGTAGTGCAGATTGTAATGGTAGGAATGGCTGATAGTTGATTGTATAACCCATACAAATACAAGCTGTAAAATATTTTAATGACATCCCCCCACCCCAACTGAATAAAGCGCGTCAGTGTTCACGTTGATGGAGATGGATTTCCTCATTGTTATTTTTAGGACACACCAGAGGTCACTGGGTTAATTGATTGTAAATAAGTTGAAGGTCGGGGTTAGTTTTTTTTCCCCCCATACTGGTCCGTGAGGAAGTTATTGCAATATATAACAAGACTGCAGTATCGCCGGATTGTGCTGCATTTCACAAATGTGCTACTTTTTAAAGTTATGAGCTATTATATGATAAACAGGATAAATCTCATTGACAAGACGGATAAGTCTCAAAGACAAGCCGGATAAGCCTCAAAGACAAGCCGGATAAGTCTCATAGACAAGCCGGATAGTCTCAAAGACTAGCCGGATATTCTGAATGACAAGCTGCACTAGTCTCAAAGACAAGCCGGATATGTCTCAAAGACAAGACGGATAGTCTCAAAGAAAAGCTAGAAAAGTCTCAAAGACAAGCCGGATAAGTCTCAAAGACAAGCCGGATAAGTCTCAAAGACGAGTCGCATTAAGCCACGTTTGTTATATACCCATCAGGTTGTGGATTGCTTATAAAATGATATGGAAACTTGGATTATCTGTGGTACAATATATAAATATAAACAAGCAATAAAGCCTGTTCCATTCTGGACACAGGACGTGTTAGCGCATTTTCATGTTATGTATCAGTACGTTTGTTAGCTTTCAGTAAATATTTGTAAATTTTGGAAATGTTTATAAATTCAATTGTGTAATGCATATATCTGTAAAAAAAATATTATAAAGACGTTTCTTTATATTTGAAAAAAAATTATTTTCTCTTAAATCTAACTACAAGTGGTTTGTGGTTACTGAAATAGGACTCATAATTGAAAACATTCGAAATTATAGTCATTTAATCGTCCGAAAACTCCGTCAATTGTTGCATAGCTCTGATACTTTCAATTAAACTCAGAACACAAGCTTACTATTTCATTTGATGAGTTTCTTAATAAATCTTGGTGAAACTACGTGCTGCAGTATTTCGCACCAAATGAATGGGTTATTGAACGTACGAGGTGTATATATAATATATAAGCCCCTTAGGAGCCCTGAAGCCCGGCCCTCAGAGGTCCTATCGCGAAATGAACTTTTGGTGTACACATGGCAGGCCAAGACCTACAAAATGATATATACATCATAGGTCTAGGACTTATAGTTGCTGAGATATAGGGCGCTCCTTTATTAATATAGCTTATATAGTAAAAAACGGTACTTTATAAGGCCCCTTTTACGGCCCTCAGAGGTCAGTTCGCGAAATGAACTTTTGCTGCACACATTGCAGGCCAAGACCTACATAATGATATATACATCATGGGTCTAGGACTTATGGTTGTTGAGATCTAGGGTGATGACAGACAGACAGACAAAACGGGGACAATAGAGCATTTTTTTTCGAAAATGCTCTAAAAATAATATAACTAATACAACAGTTAAGTAGTAATTAAACAAACATTGAAATATAAATTTTCACACACAAAGATCTTTCCTACGGATATGAAAACTAGGCTTGTCTGAGGGTTGGGGGGGGGGGGGGTCGCACTATTAAGACTTAAAAGTTAATGGTCAAGAATACCACAGTTTGTTTAAATAGTAGGAGCCCAATATGACTTTACCCTCGAGTAGCCTAATGCAATTTAGTTTGGGGACTTAAAATCTACCATCTACCATTGCGTGAGCCCCTCAACGTATTTAATTCATTTAGTTTATTTCAGTTCATTACATTATAATCAATTGTAATTACATATAAATTACATGTAGTGCAAAATTTACCACAAAGAAATAACAAACATAAAAGGAAAAACAATAAAATAAAAAATAAAAAAAAATAAAAATGTTTTCCATCTGAAAATAGGTCTAAGCAAATGATCATATATTTGCTAACAGACAGAGGCGTACCTAGGGTGGGGGAGGGGGGTCCACAATCGAAAGTCCCCCCGGGCCCCAGCTTGCGGGGGGGGTCCCAAAATGTTTTGTTTACTTTAAATATTAAGAACATTATCTCATGTCATGGTGTCGAATGTCAAAATGCAGTGGCCCCCAAAGTAGTCGAGCCCCCCGGGCCCCCAACACACTAGGTTCGGCACTGCTAACAGACAGAATAAAATAGATTTCTAACCAATATGTAACTCTAGTCACTATTGTGTGTTGTTTTCGTTCATTTATCACCTTTGACCTCAACTCTCTTACATAGATTATCGGTATCTATTTTTGGTGACACATTTATTTCACTAGCTAGCACCATTCCATGACTTATTTTCATTCACAACCTTCTGCCACAGACAACCCTTCCCCCACACCTACCCCCCGCCCCCCACATAGTCCACGACCACTGTGGCCTACACACATACATAAAGGTGTTTTAAGAGAACGTTGGTTTACTACAGTCGTGTCTGATCTGGGTTGGGGGGGGAGGTCTTCAAACAGGGACACATTCCCTCTCTTAAGCCAGTCTAGTATTAAAAAAGTGAATCCCTTGAATCAACAAAACACCCAATTAGTCTCGTGAGACTGTCTTCATCATTACACGATTACGTCCCATGTATCATGGATGATTTTCTATATACACCAGTATCACGCATAGAGGTGATATAGTGCACAACATTTCAATTGAAATATGACAGTTTGGAGGTACGTATTGTTTAATTACTAACCAGAACGGTAAATGGCAGTTTGGAGGTACGTATTGTTTAGTTACTAACCAGAACGGTAAATGACAGTTTGGAGGTACGTATTGTTTAGTTACTAACCAGAAAGGTAAATACCACTAAAATCAATCCCGTGAAACAAAGTCTTATGGACGCCTATAAAAATAACTTATTTAAATATTTCATGTTTAAATTACAAATACAAGTATAATTAAACAAAATGGGGACACGTTGGGCTTGGTGTACCCCCCCACCCCGGGCATCATGAGCTTCAAAACAATGTATCGGGTCTACTCTCTACCCCCCCCCCGCCCCCTCCCCTCTCTTGAATAGAGATGGATATTGAATAAAAATAACATAATCACAATAAGAAGAAAGGATCAAGTGATTGAAATAGGATTTAATATCTTGACAAGATGGATGTCTCTGATTAGTTGTTCATCTTCTCGCGATTCATCCATTCACTAAATACACACTCGATAATATATGTTTTATCTAATTACCGCTGTACATCCATGGCTGATGCAGTCCTGATGATAGCACTGTGGGAGTTGTCCCAATGAATGCACGGTGTAGGGGGCAATGAAAAAGGGCCAATCAAAAGAATTTCTCATTGGTGAGTATGGATTTACTCCATTGTGAAGACGTTAGCGGCTTTAAGGTGGTAAGGAGGGTGGGGGGCTCAACAAGTGCGACTGCCTTAGGCCCCGCGACAGAAGATTATGTGATACTGTACAGGGCCGACACTTCAACCTAGTGTACGCCTTTCGCCTCAGGCCCCACACACTGGAAGTAATGGTAAGGGATAATCGCCACGACTTTCACACTGAGGTCTTATGAGGTCAACTGTGTTTATAAACCGGTGACCTTTGGAGCTCAGGATGAAAGCAAAGTTGGCGACAAACGCAGCCAATATAGATACACAAGATCAGTGATTCTCACACTGTATTTCGAGGAGGCACACAAAGTTTTAAACCTAAAATGTACAATTATAGGAAACTATAAATAAATAAACAGCACTATTCCCAAACTGTTACTTTGTACCACACGACGTATGATATCGGTTCACTTTAACAAGCATTTATGTTACTTTGTACCACGCGACGCATGCTATCGGTTCACCTTAACAAGTATTTATGTTACATTGTACCACGCGACGCATGCTATCGGTTCACCATAACAAGCATTTATGTTACATTGTACCACACGACGTATGCTATCGGTTCACCTTAACAAACATTTATGTTACATTGTACCATTGACGTATGCTATCGGTTCACCTTAACAAACATTTATCTTTAAAAAAAAGACCCCATGGGCTACAAAAGCCGGGAACCACAGCACTAGATAACACTTCCATCATTTATACTTTAGTGAACTTATTTTTACGAACAAATAACATCAACAAAACCTTCCGTGTTGCGTACATCACAACAGATTGCTCTTGGCGGACATGGTGTACAGCTATGTACTGACGGCTGTATGTTTGAAGTCGACCACCCAGGTTGGGTCAGGTTTTAGGATTACTTTATTCAAACACCGGGAGGTGCATTCGGCATAGAGACACTAATGGGGCGGCGACGCCTTCATAATTAGCAGACATTATTTAACATGGGACTTTTTTATTGGAAAAAAAATTGTATATTGAAAAAAAAAATAGAACATCATTGATTATTGATACGATGATGAAGAACGCGGTGGACATAAAATGAAAAAAAAAAGATTTAATCTAGGTTAACAAAATGTTGATTAATAAAAATTATTCCCGAGGTTAAAAATAATTACATACCTAAACTTAATAAAACGTTGAGAAAGTTTGAATTCTATTGATATAGGTAGAGATCTAACTTTGAATATTACCTAAAGCTAGAACAAAATATTGTGAAAAAAAATTATTACACCATTTAGAGACAAAAACAACTCAAGTTTAGGTTGATATAGTATCAGCTTTCAAATGATTTTGTCCAATGTGAATATATATAACTCGAGGTTCCTGGTGGGCTACACCGGGCGCAATAACCCGCACCTGTTACTGTCTGTGATAATGTGTCCAAGAATTAATATGATCAGGACCGCATCCGGAATACTGGGGGCCTCGGACAAATTATACCAACGGGGCCCAACAGGGCCCTCAATTTTGTGGCAAAATAAATAAAAATACATATTGTAGGATTAGGGCCTTTGACCAGTGTTCGGGATAACTATCCCCCTCACATATCGAGGCGGCCCTGGTAAAAACAGGATTCTTAGGCAACAAAATTAATATATGGGTACAACTGAATGTAATTTAACTTGCCAGTTTGTCTATGCAACAAAATTAATCTATGGGTACAACTGAACGTAATTTAACTTGCCAGTTTGTCTATGCAACAAAATTAATATATGGGTACAACTGAATGTAATTTAAGTTGCCAGTTTGTCTACGCAACAAAATTAATCTACGGGTAAAACTGAACGTAATTTAACTTGCCAGTGTGTCTACATCTTTAATTTCACATTGTTATTTAATTAATCAGGGTTAGGGTTAGGGTGTAATCTAAACGTGAGAACGAACATAAAACTCCCCCCCCGGGCTGCTGAAACTAAAGACTTAAAGAAAAAACAACTTAAAATAAACTCGTTTTGTCTGGAGGTAACATCGGGAGTGCAGACTTCATGTCAACAACAACATATGATACAGTAATGGGGGAGGGGGAGGGAGAGAGAGAGAGAGAGAGAGAGAGAGAGAGAGAGAGAGTTTATATAAGTAACAGTTTTGTTCAGAAAAGTTTAGATAAAGTAGGTAATAGGCACATCTCCGTTAATGGGGGAGCGGTGAAGGCTGGACTATAACAGGTTAAATGTTCTCTACGATTTGCTGAGATATAAAGGATGCAATTGTGCATGTGCGAGTAGAGTAGAGGAAGCCATTGGCACGGGAATAAAAAAATCGCCACTCTATCGCTGTTTATAAATAAGCTCTGCAGCTAGACAAGACGAACAAATAAAAACTATGATTCACTTAGCTGGCTCAAGCGGTTTATATTTTTAATGAAACTAATATAATAACATTTCTAAGCCCTTTGAAGTCAATTTTCCCCCCTCTTTTTTTTTGTAATAATTTTTTAGTACGTTATACGGTGCATTTTAAACCAAATTGAGCATGTGCATCTATCAGGGTTTAAAGATTCGAGTATTAACAAGGCTTGATATATCCAATCTGGACTGCTATATGATGTGAGTTTAGCAAGAGATGGACCAAAATAGTTATAATGTTCAATACGGATGAGAATAATTAATGATACATGTATATTTCAACTTTTAAAATTAGTGTTTGATGGGTAGGGTAAGGTCAAGGGCCTGTTGAATGATACAAGCATTTCAAACACCCCCCCATGCCCTAGTCAGGGCCGCTCTTATAGATAGGCAAACCTGGCGGCTGACAATCCCCACCCCACCCCCTCCTCTGTGGGGCCACAATAGGGACATTATGCCTGCGTTGACCTTTTAATGCATGTCATGACTTGACATTTGAGAGTATCAGATGGGGTCCTGTTTCAGAGATGGTTAGAGGCCCAGGATTAGCAAGCAATGACATTGAAAGTTATTTTGTTAATATGGTACCTAATGTTAATTGGCCTATGGCCCCAAAATACCTTAGCCTAGGGCCCCTAAAAAGTATAAAAGACTGTGTGCTTCACTTAGAGTCTCATTTAGATTGTTAAACATCCATAATAATTGTATTCAAATTTTGTTAGACGATATTCAATGTTATAAGCTGAAAAAAAAACATATATGTGCAGACCTAATGTCAGCAAATAACACAAAAATACTCACATACGACAACCCAAACATACTCACATACATGTTAAAACATACTCACATACATGTTAAAACATACTCACATACATGTTAAAACATACTCACATACATGTTAAAACATACTCACATACATGTTAAAACATACTCACATACATGTTAAAACATACTCACATACTTGTTAAAACATACTCACATACATGTTAAAACATACATACATGTTAAAACATACTCACATACATGTTAAAACATACTCACATACATGTTAAAACATACTCACATACATGTTAAAACATACTCACATACATGTTAAAACATACTCACATATATGTTAAAACATACTCACATACATTGTTAAAACATACTCAAATACATGTTAAAACGTACTCACATAAATGTTAAAACATACTCACATACATGTTACCAGGAGCTAGACATTTTACATTAATCAAGTACAGTGCAGGTTAGATATTTGACAACTTCCATGAACTGATAGAAGGTGCTTGTAAAAAAAAGATTTCTTTTATGTGCATGAAGGTAGAGTTCGTCTCTAACAAACAGCCGCAGTGGTTCGGAGGATTGTTTTATTTCTTGAGATGTCATGATATCTGATGACATTGGTGTAGGTTTAGTGCAGTGGTCGGCAAACTTATCAGCCAAAGAGCCAAATTTAAACATTATAACAATAAAAAAAAAATTGGGAGCCAAATCTGCTTGTATTACACTAAATAAGTAGTACACTAAATAAGTTGTATACTAAATAAAACTAAATGCCAGAGCCGCACTTAAGGAGCCAAGGAGCCACATGCGGCTCCGGAGCCGCACTTTGCCGACCACTGGTTTAGTGTAAGTAGAAATCTGATGACATTGGTGTAGGTTTAGTGTGAGTAGATATCTGATGACATTGGCGTAGGTTTAGTGTGAGTAGATATCTGATGACATTGGTGTAGGTTTAGTGTGAGTAGATATCTGATGACATTGGCGTAGGTTTAGAGGTAAGTAGCTAGATATCTGATGACATTGGTGTAGGTTTAGTGTGAGTAGATATCTGATGACATTGGTGTAGGTTTAGTGTGAGTAGATATCTGATGACATTGGTGTAGGCTTAGTTTGAGTAGATATCTGATGATATTGGTGTAGGTTTAGTGTGAGTAGATATCTGATGACATTGGTGTAGGTTTAGTGGTAAGCTACAAACACTTATGATAAGTTTTCAATTCAGTATAAACTGATAGACAGTTGTGTATAATAAATGATTTTGCTTCAGTTATTTTCCTAAGCCTGAAAACAAAGCCCGCCTTTAACTTTCCTTGTCGTCTGCGCTGCAGAAGTGTTGTAGTTTAGAACTCAAACTAGGTCATTTATTTTGTAAAGAAAAAGGGTTGCAGTTTTTTAAACTAGGTTGAGTTTTTAATAGGTCAAGTTTGTAGGTCACGTTGTCTGGGAAATAACAAACCAGATTAATTCAAGAAGATACCAGTACATTGCATAGTATCGTTATGCTTCAGATTGTACATCTATATCAGTCAGATTGTACATCTATATCAATCAGATTGTACATCTATATCAGTCAGATTGTACATCGTTATCAGTCAGATTGTACATCGTTATCAGTCAGATTGTACATCGTTATCAGTCAGATTGTACATCTATAACCCTAGCCTATTATGTTTTTGTATAGAAGAGGTGACACCCTTTGTCCTTTAAAAAGGTGTTTTACCCTTGGGCCCTGCAACTTTTAATGGGTCAGGATGGCAATTACATTTTTAAGGTGGTGGTGGTTGGGTGATTTCGAGACGGTGTTGCAGCTACACGGTGTTGGAGTGAGTGTTGCAGCTAGTCAGTGTTGATGTGAGGCAGTGTTGATGTGAGGCAGTGTTGATGTGAGGCAGTGTTCGAGTGAGACAGTGTTGCAGCTAGACAGTGCTGGAGTGAGACAGGTTGTACTAGACTGTGCTGGATTAAGACAGTGTTGCACTAGAGTGACTAGACAGGGTTGCAGTGAGACAGTGTTGCAGTGAGACAGTATTGCAGTGAGACAGCAGCAAGGCTGTACAGTACAGAGATGTATATTGGTCGGTAGGGGGCGCCACATGAATTCCAAATTATGACCTGGGTCATACATACCACCCAGCACCACCGCTGTATTACAGCTGTATCCTTCATCAAAATGTCTGACACTTTTGGAGACGCGGAGCCTTGGGGGGAGGGGGGGGCACACTCAGCTAAGCCAATAGCCGGGTGTAAGTTAAAAAATTAAAAGACGGCCTTCCCTAATATTGTCAAGGCCAGACCCAGACAGGAAGTTTCTTCTTTTTTTTTTTTGTTTGGTTCAGATTTGACAATATTTATGTTGCTTGAGGTATTAAATTAGCTATTGTTTTGTCCAGAGAGACTTCAAACTAGAATTGTAACAAAGACATATGACGCAAAAAAAGATAATAAATACAATATTTTGCTTTTTTTATTATTAAAAGAAACATTTATTAAAGCTTAGATACCGAGTTACATTTAGATTGACCATTGTTTACTATTGGCCATTGGTTACTATTGACCATTGGTTACTACAGTGGATCTCAAATAGTGGGTTGAGACAAAATGACGGGTTGCGAGCTGATTTGAACCGGGTTGCGAGCTGATTTGAACCGGGTTGCGAGCTGATTTGAACCGGGTTGCGAGCTGATTTGAACCGGGTTGCGAGCTGATTTGAACCGGGTTGAGAGCTGATTTGAACCGGGTTGCGAGATGATTTGAACCAGGTTGCGAAAATCTGGCAGTGAAATTCATACATTAAGGTAATATTCAAAGTTAGATTTTACCGAAATCAGAAATATTCCAACTTTCTTAACGTTTCCTCATTAGGAAGTGAACGTTAAATATATATGATCTTATTTCGATCGTATTATGAACTATCTGCCACCCAATGGAAAGTAAACCTTTCGCCATGCTGATGGGGCTCAGAAAGTTGGCATAATCGACCTCGATGTTTTGGAGTGAGACTGTGTTAGTATGTGCACTAACGATAACCTCTACTAATGCTAAAAGAAAAATTTTAAAAAGAAAATCGTTAGATTCTTCAAGTAAAAAAAAACCAACAAATAAAATACAGCAATTTATAACGAAATTCTCTTGGCTTAAAGAAAGGCGAGTATTTTTAAATACGAATAGTGGATATCAATAAATCCGCCATATTTCGTAAGTTCAACAGACCACTTGCTGTTAATACTTTTTCCTAATATCGCAGAGCAAAATGGGAGATAAAAAGTATCGCATTTTAAAAATATACGAACACATTAAAACCATGATTTATTTGTGTGTGTGTTTAGTAGAATGTCTTTACTTTATGTTCTGTGTTGAATAGAAAATTCAGATAAGATGAAAAAAAAATTGTATTTTTTTTTAAAAATATCGTAATTAATTTATTTTTTTAATATCCTCATTACAAATTGAATATGATTGGGCTTTTTGTTTTATTGTTTTATACCTTGTTTTAACCATTTCACCTTTTTAAAGACTATTGATGCAATGTCTTCAAATCTATGTCGGTAAATTAAAAACTACAATCTGGTGTGACGAGCATCGGCATTTTTTTTTTTAACTTTTACATCATCACTTATTGTGTTGATATTCTGGTAACAAAAAACCACAACACAACATCAACACAACAACTTTGACATAGTAGATTGACCCGTTAAAGCAATCCGATCCAATTTACCCGAGGTGACACGATACATACAGATTAAACAAGGATAGTGCGAGGATTCCATTGCTCAGTTCATTGCTAATGTTCATTTTGTATCCATGACAGGAAAGGCTGAATGGCGTGGACGAGGGAAACGATCTGTGGGCCATTGTCCCTGGATCCAGTGTTGTGAGATAGATTATCATTGTCATTGGACTACAGTGGAGAGCAACAACGACATGTACTTGATCAACTGACACGTGCATTGCCGGGGGAGAGGGAGGAGTGGGAGGTGGGTCGGGAGGGGGGGGGCTTTGTTAGTATGTGCCGCATATCTGAATGATTCCTTGTTTCGAACTAAATTTTAGAGCGTTGTATTGGCTGGGGGTTTTAATAGATATTAGGCGTAAACCGGCATTTTTTGTCCCCCTTTACAGTCTCAGTGTCAGTTGTAGGTCACAGAATGTAGACAAACCAGGTCAGCGCCGTAAATGCCCGTAAGTTCATACAGCGAATGGGTTTTACTCCAGGCAGTGTTCTCCTCTAATTTTCCAAAGGCGGTGTGTGGCATAAGATATTGATTAGGTGCAATTTTTTGTCGGAAATGTAGCTTATTGTAGGAAATGTAGCTTTTTGTAGGAAATGTAGCTTTTTGTAGGGAATGTAGCTTTTTGTAGGAAATGTAACTTTTTTGTGCGCAATGTAGCGGGATGTAGCACTTTAAACGATACCTTTCTAAGTGCTATTGAAATGATAGTGTTATGGATGTGCGATAAGTGTAGCACTGAATACCAGCATTCATTTCTTTCAAATACGATGGTATCAGGGTCCCGGTAACTGACCCACAGTCTACTTTATATTTGACCTGGTAACTGACCCACAGTTTACTTTATATTTGACCTGGTAACTGACCCACAATGGTAAATGACCAACATTTAGCCTGCTACCTGTATGACGAATCTAAGTAATACGAACACGGGAACATAGTTCAGTTTACAATGGTTGATGCATGCACTACATTGTTAGCAGCCATTCTGCTATTTCATTAACATCGGACTTGGGTCAGAAATACTGCTGGAGACAAAGGTAAGTTATCTCTCTAGGATATAATCCCACCATCTGCACCAGGCGATAACTCCCCCAAATCACCCAGATAAACCGACGTTTTCCTAAATCATAACTTATGGGAAAATAAACTGAAAGTAAATAATCAGAATTTCGGCTAAAGCAAACAAAATGAATACAACTTTCTAACGATCATAGGAAGTCAGCCAGAGAGTGGGAGGGTACGGAAGGAATGACCAAAAAAGTCAATAATGTCAATACATAAGTTAACTCCATGAGACGGAAACTCCTCTGGGTCAATCGACAATACATTTATACACAACCATTACATATTGTTCATCTTAGTTTAGATCACAACACAGCATTCATCACAACCTTTACATATTGTTCATTTTAGTTTAGATCACAACACAGTATTCATTATTAGACTAGCGTGAACAGTGGGTGAGTGTAGATGAAAAAAAGATTTTGTTATCTGGAATACGCCCATCATTAGTCTAAATATACAAATCAAAAAGCGATCGATTATGACACCTGGCAAGAAAACTGACCAGGTAAGAAAAAAATATAGATTTATTTTCAGCTCTAGCAATAAAGTCGGTCGTTTCAATATTATTTCGATGTTGAACTAAAGTAACCAGTTAGTATTAGGACAATTGTGGCCAATAGGAGTCAATTGAAGCTAACACCAATGATGAGCCACAGGATGATCAATAGCATTACGTATGACCTCACAATCTACATGACGTATGACCTCACAAACTACATTACGTATGACCTCACAATCTACATTACGTATGACCTCACAATCTACATGACGTATGACCTCACAATCTACATGACGTATGACCTCACACTCTACATTACGTATGACCTCACAATCTACATGACGTATGACCTCACAATCTACATGACGTATGACCTCACAATCTACATGACGTATGACCTCACAATCTACATGACGTATGACCTCACAATCTACATGACGTATGACCTCACAATCTACATGACGTATGACCTCGCAATCTACATGACGTATGACCTCACACTCTACATTACGTATGACCTCACAATCTACATGACGTATGACCTCACAATCTACATGACGTATGATCTCACAATCTACATGACGTATGACCTCACAATCTACATTACGTATGACCTCACAATCTACATTACGTATGACCTCACAATCTACATTACGTATGACCTTACAATCTACATTTTTTAAAGAACCTCTAACGTATTACTGATATCAAGCTGGTCACCACTGTTGTGGGCAGTGATCGTGGATGTCGCAGAGAAGTCGCTGTACATTGTCTCTCATGGTACATCTGCCAGACAGCTGGACAAGCCATGGCTCCAGGGTTTGAGCCTATGCCATTCATCACACTTGGTCGGACTCATTAATTACCCACCACCATCCCAACACTCCATCTTACAAAATGTTTGACCAAATATGCTTCATTTATAATAAAATATGTTCCTTACATTTTTTTTCAAACTCTAACATTAGTTTTTGAAGTTGATCTGCATAGAAATCGAGAATTACGACACGTGCATTCAACTGTTTGTCAAAAACATGTACACACATGTGAGTGTGCATGCATTTCCAAATGTTGACGTACAACTTAAAGCAAACATCTAAACACAAACATAAATAAAAATAATTTAACAAAAAAAAAAATCTGGCAATGCAGCGAGGAAACAAAATAATTTTTTTTTTTATGAAATGAGCTTCAACTGAGTTGTTCTGTCTGAAATTGACGAATTTTTTTTTTTACTTGCTATGGTTATTAAGATGCAGACGATAGCTGTTTTATTCGTACTATTTTTTTTAAAACACACAAAAAAAACGCTTAAGAACTAAGACGTGCAAACAACACTACATATACAGCGTTGTAGTTTAAAAGCTGAGAGAAGGTTGTAACTGGTTTGTAAACAGACGAACGTAACCGTGAAGAAATAGGGGTGGGGGGAGGGGGTAATTTTGTGTACAAAAAAAAAAAAGAAAAAGGGTGTCATGACCACAGTCGGGGGTGTTAAGGAACTTTGAAGAATGTCTGCCGAGTAAGACGACAACTTGAAAAGCATAATCTGTTTTAATACTGTATTTAATACTATATTTTGCAAATGTCTATTTTCTTTATAAAAAAAAAAGTGAAGTTCCATTTCAACGCATTACAAATAACATGAATACAGTGAACTATTTGAGTGGTGTGACTCAACGAATGCCCCATTAAGACGGTAATAACATATCAGTGTCGTAAGGACGGTAATAACATATCACTGTCGTACAGACGGTAATAACATATCAGTGGCGTACCGAGGGGAAGGATAGGTGTGCCGTTTTTTGACTAAAACAATACATATTGGAATGTCTTGAGACACAGACAGGTCTATAGGCTTCAATTTACATCCTGAGATACAGACAGTTCTATAGGCTACAGTTTACATCCTGAAACACAGATATTTCTATAGACTACAGTTTACATCCTGAAACACGGACAGTTCTGCAGACTACAGTTTACATCCTGAAACACAGACAGTTCTATAAGCTACAGTTTACATCCTGAAACACGGACAGTTCTGCAGACTACAGTTTACATCCTGAAACACGGACAGTTCTATAAGCTACAGTTTACATCCTGAGACACAGACAGTTCTATAGACTACAGTTTACATCCTGAAACACAGACACTTCTGCAGACTACAGTTTACATCCTGAAACACGGACAGTTCTATAAGCTACAGTTTACATCCTGAGACACAGATAGTTCTATAGACTACAGTTTACATCTTGAAACACGGACAGTTCTGCAGACTACAGTTTACATCCTGAGACACAGACAGTTCTATAGACTACAGTTTACATCCTGAAACACGGGCAGTTCTGTAGACTATAGTCATGTAAGCATTAACAAAACCTGAGACCGACGCCGCACACCCCTCTTTCCACACCCAAAAAAAACAACCACCAAGGAACACCATTGTACCATTAAACAAACACCAAGGAACACCATTGTACCATTAAACAACCATCAAGGAACACCACTGTACCATTTAACAACCACCAAGGAACACTACTGTACCATCAAACATGTTTTTAGAAATCCCATTTTTTAAAGCAATTTAAAGCTATTGAGTAAACATAAAATGAAATAGTATAAACAAATTTGAACTGACAACAGAAATTTAATTAAATATATGTATTGTATGTAGTTGTATGTAGTTATATGTATTGTATGTAGTTATATGTATTGTATGTAGTTATATGTATTGTATGTAGTTGTATGTAGTTGTATGTAGTTATATGTATTGTATGTAGTTGTATGTATTGTATGTAGTTGTATGTATTGTATGTAGTTGTATGTATTGTATGTAGTTGTATGTATTGTATGTAGTTGTATGTATTGTATGTAGTTGTATGTATTGTATGAAGGAGAAGCTTTGCCATATTTCAAGAGATCGAATGAAACTTACTAATATAAGCTATTCTTAAGGTCAATCAAAGATTGTGTTTTCTATTATTTTGTGTGTGAATCTACTCATTCACAATCACTTTATTAGATTTTTGCGGATATTCTTGGGCCCCCTAAACAAATGCTCCTGTATTAGTGGATGAGTCAAGATAATAACCAACAACACACGTTGTAACAAAGTGTTACTCTCAAACGAAGATACGATCTACAACACAGAATTTCTCACAAAGATAACATCTGCATACACGGTACCGCTCGCACAGTTCATGACATCGACATACTCACCTTGTCGTGGGCAACGGCTTCTGCAACTTGCCTCGCTTTCAAATCTGTTGTCGTTCCCATGGCAGCCGCCGTACCAGAACCTGAGGCACCGCCCCTGGTCATTGCTGTAGTACCAACTGACCGTGTACTTCAAACAGGGTCCTTTATCGTGGGGCAGGTCGCACGACTCTGGCGCAGGGGTGGGGATGACGTCATAGTTAGTCCTACTGTTGGACTTGGTATAAGCCTCATGCCTGCTCAGGGGTCTGGGGGTGAGATGGGCCCCTCCGCTTATGTTATCGCCTCCCCGTCTCTTCGGGTGGCAGACGTCTTCGCACAGCCGCAGGGTCTCAAACCTGTTGGCGTTTCCCCCGCACCCGCCGTACCAGAACCGTCGACAGGAGCGGATGTTCGTGTCGTAGAAGTAGCCGGTCACGTACTTGTCGCAGTCCCCGGTGTCGTGGGGGAGCAGGCACCTGGGGCTGATGACCGCCTCGCCGAGTGAGGTCATTGTCAAGAGGAGACACAGCAATGACATCACAGTGCCCGATTCCATGGTGAGAAAAACAACAGAACTTACATCAGAAATCACTTGAAATAATCCTGTATCTTTACATCGGTAATCACTTGAATTAATCCTGTATCTTTACATCAGTAATCACTTGAAGTAATTCTATGTCTTCACATCAGTAATCACTTGAAGTAATTCTATGTCTTCACATCAGTAATCCCTTGAATTAATCCTGTATCATTACAACACTAATCATTGGAAACTGACAGCAGTGATCACTATAAGACTATCCTATATATAGATATAGTTATTGTATAATTTTCAATCATCGATGACATTCCAATTTTTTGTTTAATTTGGCTTCTTCAACCATTTTTGTACCATAAACTCTACATCACAGAAATTTTGACTTAAAAAATATGACTATATTTTGTATTATATTGGCTCACATTAAAAAAAATGAAATAGTAAAACCGACGATTCAATCAACTAGATTTAAAAACAACAACAAGACATGTATATAAATTGGCTACAATGTTTCTGAACACAGCACAATTAGAATTTTAGGTTTCCTCATTGAATAAAATCACTTTCACAAGGCAACAAGATAAATAAATTTAGCACAAAAAAAAAATCATTAGCCCAAATAAAACAAACATTTGAAAGTACCTTTTTCACAAATCATAAAGTACCGATATGAGATAAATGAACAAAACCTACCAGAACACACGCACGCTGAAGGATTCCATTAGACACACGGGGCACAAGGTATACATACATATAAGGTATATACCGGTAAACTCAACAAGTGTTCCGCTAACATAGGATCTCTCTACCTGCGCGACAATTTCACCCACCACACGATATATCAATGTAAACCCTTAATTCCAGTTATCTCCCTATATTGAGACACTGGGGGTGGGGGGTGGGGGCGGGGGAGGAAAACAACAACCCACAAAACACCGCGAGACGCCATCAGTGGCTATTACACCACTTTGTGTACAGCAGATAAACCTAACACGTTTGTTTTTTGTCTGACTCTATGTCTGCCTGCTCGGTGTTTTACTCCACTCGTCGGCTCAACCCTCCCCGAAAGCCATACGCCAAAATATCTTAGCCTGCAATTGTGCATTTTTAGTAATCTTACAGTATGAAACATCCATACTTAAGTTAATATAAGACAGATATTTAGCGATAAAATAAACTGCAATCCTACACATTTATTTCTTCTTGAAAAAAAAAAAAAGATTTGAAACAGAAAAAGAAGCAAGAAAACTTTTTCTTTTTAGGTAAAAGGCTAGAATGAAGACATACGTCAAACAACTTGCATGTTATGTTTCATAATATTTAGATCAAAGTCATTCAAAATAAGGCTGTGGAAATGTGCAGATTCAGTTAAAATGTATTTCTCCTCAATAAACGAACACTTGATATGCAATAAAATGTTATGCCTATTATATATATATATATATATATATATATATATATATATATATATATATATATATACGTGAGCCTTATATCACTTAGCTATATGAAAACAATATCATATGCAAAGAACCCATTGTATGAGAAATTTGTTGTTTCGTGGTTAGTTTGGAACTCTCTAACTCAAAGTACTCAAAGATATCGAGATTAGGTATTTTACGGCCATGGAAATTCATTCTAGAAAGTACTTTGATGGACAGTATGAACTCTGTATACACAACATGAACAGGTCCCGACTAAGTAATTTGATGGTCAGTATGAACTCTGTATAAACAAGATGAACAGGTCCAGACTAAGTACTTTGAAGGCGCGGGAAATGAAAATCGCGTCGTCTGTCATCGCGTGAAGTCTGCTATATTAGCCAATGGCCAGCTAGTAATTAATCATTGGGTCTGTCGTTGTGTTAATGTATAGTGCATGTGCAATACCGTCTTCTCAGCTTCATCACAGAGTCTGCGAGGGCTTAAGGATGAGTTGACACCTTCTGTTATCTACAAAACATATTCATGCAAAACGTGTTACTTCAATTGCTGCCAATCTGGATATTTTTTTTTATCTTTTGATAAACTTTAATTTGATACATATTTAGTATAATCTAGATATTTTTCATATATCTTCTGGATTATTCTTCAGGACTAGTTGGCAGATCTTATCTTTAACTATCACAGTACTACTGCTGGAATAATAACTGTAGATCAATATCTACGTTAACACCATTGTCAAAGCAGCAGTGACCACTGAGACCATGACTGAAGGTCGCAGTTTGCAATTGACCACACAGACCGATTCCTGGAGGCTGAAGATGATCATATAATTAACACCAATAACCATAGGCTGTAGCTGACCACTGGGTGAGATCAATGTCTGGAGGCTGTGGCTGACCATTGAATGAGATCAATGTCTGGAGGCTGTGGCTGACCATTGAATGAGATCAATGTCTGGAGGCTGTGGCTGACCATTGAATGAGATCAATGTTTGGAGGCTGTGGCTGACCACTGGGTGAGATCAATGTTTGGAGGCTGTGGCTGACCATTGAATGAGATCAATGTCTGGAGGCTGTGGCTGACCTTTGGGTGAGATCAATGTTTGGAGGCTGTAGCTGACAATTGGGTGAGATAAATGTCTGGAGGCTGTGGCTGACCATTGAAAGAGATCAATGTCTGGAGGCTGTGGCTGACCATTGAATGAGATCAATGTCTAGAGGCTGTGGCTGGCCATTGTATGAGATCAATGTCTGGAGGCTGTGGCTGACCATTGAATGAGATCAATGTCTAGAGGCTGTGGCTGGCCATTGTATGAGATCAATGTCTGGAGGCTGTGGCTGACCATTGAATGAGATCAATGTCTGGAGGCTGTGGCTGACCATTGAATGAGATCAATGTCTAGAGGCTATAGCTGACCACTGGGTGAGATCAATGTCTGGAGGACGTGGCTGACCATTGGATGAGATCAATGTCTGGAGGCTATTGCTGACCATTGAATGAGATCAATGTTTGGAGGCTATGGCTGACCATTGAATGAGATCAATGTCTGGAGGCTGTAGCTGACCACTGGGTGTGATCAATGTCTGGAGGCTGTGGCTGACCATTGAATGAGATCAATGTCCGGAGGCTGTAGCTGACCACTGGGTGAGATCAATGTCTGGAGGCTGTAGCTGACCACTGGGTGAGATCAATGTTTGGAGGCTGTGGCTGACCACTGGGTAAGATCAATGTCTGGAGGCTGTGGCTGACCATTGGGTGAGATCAATGTCTGGAGGCTGTGGCTGACCATTGACTGAGATCAATGTCTGGAGGCTGTGGCTGACCATTGAATGAGATCAATGTCTGGAGGCTGTGACTGACCATTGAATGAGATCAATGTTTGGAGGCTATAGCTGCCACTGGGTGAGATCAATGTCTGGAGGCTGTAGCTGACCTTTGGGTGAGATCAATGTCTGGAGGCTGTGGCTGACCTTTGGGTGAGATCAATGTTTGGAGGCTGTAGCTGACAATTGGGTGAGATAAATGTCTGGAGGCTGTGGCTGACCATTGAATGAGATCAATGTCTGGAGGCTGTGGCTGACCATTGAATGAGATCAATGTCTGGAGGCTGTGGCTGACCATTGTATGAGATCAATGTCTGGAGGCTGTGGCTGACCATTGAATGAGATAAATGTCTGGAGGCTATAGCTGATCACTGGGTTAGATCAATGTCTGGAGGCTGTGGCTGACCATTGAATGAGATCAATGTCTGGAGGCTATTGCTGACCATTGAATGAGATCAATGTTTGGAGGCTATGGCTGACCATTGAATGTGATCAATGTGGGGAGGCTGTAGCTGACCACTGGGTGTGATCAATGTCTGGAGGCTGTGGCTGACCATTGAATGAGATCAATGTCTGGAGGCTGTAGCTGACCACTGGGTGAGATCAATATCTGGAGGCTGTAGCTGACCACTGGGTGAGATCAATGTCTGGAGGTTGTGGCTGACCATTGGGTGAGATCAATGTCTGGAGGCTGTGGCTGACCATTGAATGAGATCAATGTCATGAGGCTGTGGCTGACCATTGAATGAGATCAATGTCTGGAGGCTAGCTGACCATGAATGAGGTCAATGTCTGGAGGCTGTAGCTGACCACTGGGTGAGATCAATGTCTGGAGGCTGTGGCTGACCATCGGGTGAGATCAATGTCTGGAGGCTAGCTGACCATTGGGTGAGATCAATGTTTGGAGACTGTCAGACGATAGACGCTACTTGGATTGATGAGATTCGAACCTGTTACATACAATAAGCTTGGCGGTCTTACAACTACAATGTCCATAGCCGCCCTAACTACGAATCAGATATGTTTAAAGAGAATTATGAAATAAGGTGAACAAATTGAGAAATCTCTATTCTCAGAATGAACTGAATTATTAAATGTGAATCGTAAGTATCTGGCATGAGGTGGACCTATTACATTTGAGATGAAGCAATATTGTCTACATAGCTGGATTCCATTATCAGTCTAACATAATATACAGTGTTATTGTTACGAAAACTGCAGTGAAAGTGGTGAACATGTCGACGAGATGAAAAGCGAAAAAAAAAAAACAACAAGTCAGATATTTCTTTATCAACTTGGTAATTGTAGTGAGATTAGCTTTACACAAATATGATATTTCTTTATCTGACTGTCTGTGCGTACGTTTTTTTTTTTTGATTGTGCCAGAGAACGAGATAGAGAGACAAAATGAGAAGCTGGAGACAAACAAACAGTGGAAAGAAAACAAAAAGAGCTGGTACAATTTGAGAGAGAGGGGGGTAGAGGGAAAGAAAGAGAGAGAGAGAGAGGAAGGAGGGAGGGAGAGAAAGGGGGGAGAGAGAGAAGGGATACGTGCATGAGTGTGTGCATATGTGTATGTGTGTGTGTGTGTGTCTGAGAGAGAGAGAAGAGTGGTGGACTGTCGGGGTGAGGGGGTAGAATGGTCTTCGGATGTAGGGGCTGGAGTGTCAAGCCTTTACGTCCTGGGTTCGATCCTCGAAGAGACTGGGTATTTTATTCAGGTCATGGTAAATGTTCCCATGTCCACTCAACTCAAAGGGTACACTGCAATAGTTGGGGAATCACCGACGTGGTTTACACTGGAGCCTCCATGGTCATTCCATGTTCGGGCTATTGGTGTTGATGAAAGAAGGATGTACCATATACCATCCCATAAGTGGTCTATACGGTCTGTACATCCTTACACAGACTTAAAACATGAACATTTCTAAACGTTTTACAGAGAAAAGCAGAATACAAAAACCAAAACTTGGAACAAAGAGTGCATTCAATGAGCAGAAGAAAGAAAGAGTTAGTGAAACTAAGACATTTTTTTTAAAAGTTGAAGAAATTTAGTGATGTCAATCCAAGATTGTATGAGTGATTGTGATTTTTTTAAAATTCTCTCTAAGATACATTGGAAATGTCGTCGCTCTCTTAAGTGTTAAAAAAAACCACTTCAAGGGAAGTAAATACAATGTTATAATTCAAGGGAAGTAAATGCAATGTTATAACTCAAGGGAAGTAAATACAATGTTGTAACTCAAGGGAAGTAAATACAATGTTATAATTCAAGGGAAGTAAATACAATGTTATAGCTCAAGGGAAGTAAATACAATGTTATAACTCAAGGGAAGTATAATGTTATAAAACGTCAACATAATGTACATGACAATACACAAAAGAAAAAAAAACCGGTAATAAATTAGAACAACGTTATCAAAAATTTGTCCAAAGCGAGAAAATAAAAGTGTGTCCTCTTAGGAATAATAACCCCATCCAAATGACTTTAAATGGCTGGTACTTTGAAGCCACATGATCTAACCGGAACCACCTTTTCAGAACTGAACATATGAGAAGAACCTACTTATCTGTCAGGGAACTCATAGTATTTTGAAGAAAAAAAAAGTTGATGACAGACATCTTCAAGCTTTCAAGGATATGTAGCTTTAATGGTAATGTTTGTCAAGACATGTAGCAGTTACCGCTATAGGAATCAAGGCATGTAGCTTTAATGGTAATGTTTGTCAAGCCATGTAGCAGTTACTGCTATAGGAATCAAGGCATGTAGCTTTAATGGTAATGTTTGTCAAGCCATGTAGCAGTTACTGCTATAGGAATCAAGGCATGTAGCTTTAATGGTAATGTTTGTCAAGCCATGTAGCAGTTACCGCTATAGGAATCAAGGCATGTAGATTTTACAATTATGTTAAGACACTATTAGATACCCAACGATGGGGAATGGGGGACGACTGTAGATCACGCAACTGTCGCCCCGTAGGTCCTAGGTTTGATCCCTCCTGAGAGAAATACGATTTGTTCAGGTTCTAATGAAAGCCCCACAAAGTCTGCGGCCCAGCTTAAGGTCTGCGGCCCATATGAAAGTCTGCGGCCCAGCTTAAAGTCTGCGGCCCATATGAGCCCTGCGCCCGCTGAGACCCAGAGGAAAATATGAGACCCAGCTAAAATTATGAGGCCCAGCGGCCCGGCTGCCAGACCCGGCGGCCGACACGAAACCCTGCGGCCGAGCGCAGCCCCTGCGGCCGACAGGGGACCCGGCGGCCCTGCGCGGCCCATGCGGCCGACAGGAGGAGAGCAAGCGGCCGGGGCAAGTCAAAGGCCGAGGCGAAAGTCAGGGCCGCGGCCTAAGGGAAAGGGCCTATGCGAAAGGCTGGGGGCCAAAAGGAAAGCCTCGGGCCCGATGTTAAAGTCTGCGGCCCATATGAAAGTCTGCGGCCCTGCTTAAAGTCTGCGGCCCATATGAAAGTCTGCGGCCCATATGAAAGTCTGCGGCCCAGCTTAAAGTCTGCGGCCCATATGAAAGTCTGCGGCCCAGCTTAAAATCTGCGGCCCATATGAAAGTCTGCGGCCCAGCTTAAAATCAATGTGAGAGACGTAGACATCAGGTTATGCACTTTCATATGTGTTCCGTGGTGCCCCCCTCACCACTGCACTCTCGGCTGTGGTGGGGATTAAAGAAAAGAACACTATAAAAAAGGGCACATCTATTTAGTATCTTACTCTAATAGTACTTAGTGTAACCTAAGAGAAACATCTCATCGTTACACAGCCAACAACACTATCTAGACCACGGGTGTGCTGACATTCTTAATAGTGGGCCACCATGGGTTCTTAAATTTTACAAGGTCTAGAGTAGTCTAGACGATGAGCTGAAGGATGGGCGAGGTGTATAAATGATGTCATTGATGACGTTGATGTGAACGATCGCAAAGGGGGGGGGGGAGCTGGTTCAGTCCGCCTACACGTGACGTGGTCATGCCCAAGTCCGATCTAACATTCAGTCCCAATTTTTTTCTTACATTAACTATGTGGACTCAATTAGCAAATGAAATTGTTATACAACTGTCGGTAAAGTTGTGTTTATTGTTTCACTTATAACAACAATGACAAATTTACTTGTTGTTTTCGATTTATTGTAAAAATAAATAAATAGAATGTAATTATCGCTGCCACGAAAATTAAATAGGTCAAGAAGATTGACAGTGTCAAGCACGTTCACTGCAACATATGTAGGGGGAAAAAAAACAACAACAACGCTAGGCAATAATGTGCTTTAATATCGTCTGCTCTATACATGTCAAATAATAAGAGGTTTCCTGAAAATTTGAATTTGACCATGACTAATCACTGCGGTTTTTTTTCAACCAAAATTTATTTTGCGAATAAATTATTAAAAATAAAAATGTATTCTGCAATGTATCGGCCACATTGTGAAATACATGTATTTAAAAATACCAAAAAAAAATGCAATAATATAAAAACATTGGTAGATAAACAAGGATTTGATGAAAATAAACAAACTCATTAGATAAGGGTTGGGCCTAACACAGCGATGAATGGCACAGAAAGGGTTAAACCTGCATAAAGTCAAAGTTGATGTGGGTAAAGTTAACTCTGCAAATATAGAATGATAAAGATATAACCTGTCCACTCTCACAGACCAGTGACGGACCCTGTCCAAACAAACGGACTAAACGCATCAAGGAAGACAAATACGAGCTTTTAAGGGGGCCGTCACTTTGACAAGGAAAGACAACTATATAGTTTTATCACTGTCAACAAACATCGCCCAGTGTCCATCGCGCCGTCATAGTGATAGCCCCTCCCACACACTCACATATCCTGTCCAGTACTGGCTCTTTGAAGTGGACACATCAAATAGATTTACTCACTTCCTTTTAAAATTGTCTTTATTTTTTTGAAAATTCATTTAATCATTAATCTAAAGCAACAAGAGTTGAGCAGAGACACACGAAATGGCCAGAAAAGTAGAAATATTTCATGTAAATACTCTGTACACGGAGTCGTTACAGACATTTGACAGAAGTAATTTTATTAACAAAATATGTAGAATATTTCTTTTAAAACCTTTGTGAAGTGAGAACAGTGAATTTCAATTTAAAAAAGTGATGATGGTGAAATTATTAATGACATGTTGATAAGTCACTATAATAAAATAATGGAAGATATAACAACGGGTTTCCTTAATAAATGTAAATAATACCTGCTGACAAACCATTTTCAAATTCTTCAAGCTCACCGAGCGTGCACACACACACATTACAACCGAGTACACACACATTACATCCGATTGCACACACGCACACACATTACAATCGAGTGCACACACACACACACACACACACACATTACAACCGAGTACACACACACACACACACACACATTACATCATTCACTTAGTTGGTGTACATATAGTTATGTTGAGCTTAAGCATTTCAAATTCGTTTCCACTAGAGTCTTTCGTAATTAGACGATTATTTCTTGTGTCCCCTAGGCAAAGACTTTAAAATATAGAGAACAGTTTTAGGTAAATGTACTTGTCGGGGCCACATTATATTTGTTAGAAATTTGTAAATTTGTAGTAAAAGGGCAGGGCACCCTTTGATAGTCAGGGCTGTGGGGGGAGGTGGGGCTACACAGTAGCGTAGTTTGTCTATCCATCAGATTAGTTCTGCTTACACAAACTAGCATCGATCATACAACTTAATTAAACACACAAGCATCACTCATAAACCTTAATTAAACACACAAGCATCAATCATACATCTTAATTAAACACACAAGCATCACTCATAAACCTTAATTAAACACACAAGCATCAATCTTAGACCTTAATTAAACACACAAGCATCAATCATACACATTAATTAAACACACAAGCATCGCTCATAAACCTTAATTAAACACACAAGCATCAATCATACACCTTAATTAAACACACTGGCATCAATCATACACCTTAATTAAACATACAAGCATCGATCATACACCTTAATAAAGCTATTTTTTTTTCTGTTGTAAACAGTCCAAATAATTAAAACAATTCTTACCCAGGACGTTAATATTAACTTGTATTGAGGATTGGCAAACTAGGTGGCCCTTCAAAGCCCTGAAGTCCCCTTAAGAATTAATACTTATAACTTCTAATGCTCAGATGGGCTCCAATAGCTATTTTATCTAAGCCACCCGCCAAGACACCTGTAAAGTGTCCCTGTCTAAGTACAGCCCTGCATTAATACAATGCTAACACATTAATCAGCTAATAACACTCCAACTCAAAAAGAAACTGACGGGGGGAGGGTGGGGGTGTAGAGAGAGAGAGAGAGAGAGAGAGAGAGAGAGAGAGAGAGAGAGAGAGAGAGAGAGAGAGAGAGAGAGAGATTCTGGAATTTCGTATAAGTGAGAAAGAGAGACTGGCAGAAAGACAGACAGACAGACACATGTGATAAAATGGTATTGACGAGTTTTCTTGGTTCACACGATGAAATAATTCTTGTTTGGAATGTGATAAAACTGCACTTTACTTCAAGTGACCTGACAATGCCTAAGAGTGGCGCCGATCAAGGCCAAGGCTACAGAAGAAATATTTGCGTTTCAGCAAAAAACACAAGAATATGTACATCAATAGCAGAATACTGGATGGATGGATGGATGGATGGGTGGATGAAATAAAAATACTTAAAATTTTCTGTTGTTTTCATTAGCGGTGAACCTGAAATTCAATACAAATCTTTATGACACTGAAAAAATTTCTCGATTCAATTCAAAAAATGTAAAGACTATTAATATAAAGGATGAAACAGTTTTAGACATCAAGTACTTGAAGTCTGATTGGCATCGGTATGATAATTTACCTAAGATTTGGAGGGGGAAAAACTAAACTCAAATAAAAATAATATTTCAAATTATTTAAATTAATTAATTAGTTGAAATTATTTCTTCAGTTCATAACCAAGTGATCTTTTTTAAAAGAAAGGCATACAAAGAATCCTGGAGTTAAAATAAAATGAAGTTAAATTTTCCAATTTATTAATTTTGCTTAAATAAATAAAAAAAACTTTAATTTTTTATGAAAAACAACACAAAAAAAAAGAGATCAACAGATGAGTTATTTAATTTATTTATAAAGTATATTTTTGGTTTGTTGTTAGAATTTGAACTCTTTGAATAAGAAAACACTTTTCTGTGATTACGCCCCCCCCCCCAATCACCACCCTCCGAATGTATATAATTATGATTGTCATGATTCAAAATTACTTTTCTTTCGACACATGTGTTCAGATGTGCTACTCAATGTTATATACAGAGGAAGTATGAAGTAGACTTTCACTTTCACAGGTTCGGTGTGAGTGTGAAGTAGACTTTCACTTTGACAGTTTCGGTGTGTGTGTGAAGTAGACTTTCACTTTGACAGTTTCGGTGTGTGTGTGTGAAGTAGACTTTCACTTTGACAGGTTCGGTAAACCAGGACATCTCTGGTCTCACCTTTCTATAGTTACTTCACTAATAATGCTCGGATATAATCTAGACATGTATACAGACTGGTAGACGCATGCCGACAACAGGACAGATAGATGAATTGATAGATGAAGACAGATAGATAGATAGATAGATAGATAGATAGATAGATAGATAGATAGATAGATAGATAGATAGATAGATAGATAGATAGATAGATACAGATGCAGACAGATAGACAGACAGATGATAGACAGGCAAATAGTTAGATTGAAATACAGATGTACATTTAATCACAACTGACCAGGTTCACCTGTTGCTATCTCAAAGGCCAACAACTGACCAGATTCACCTGTTGCTATCTCAAAGGCCAACAACTGACCAGATTCACCTGTTGCTATCTCAAAGGCCAGGGAACGGATGGTCGTGCGGTAACGCGCTCGACTGTCGACCTGAAGGTACCTGGTTCGATCTCCGGTGAGGACCAAGGACAAATTCTTTGCTGGGTCTTAGGCCAACAATTGATCCAGATATCTCCTGTTGCTCTCCATGGGCCATTGCAACTATCGGTTCACTGGTGGTATGGGTAAGAAGGGCCACAAGACAGATAAAACCTGTAAAACTTCATTTCTCAACTACTCCCTTGTCCTCCAGCCCCCACTCCATCCCTGTGATAACCACACGCCATTATCTTCAAAGCCGTCCCACAACTGACCAGATTTATATGGATTTCTATCTCATCATCCTTACAGGGACTTTACACATCTCAAAGGCCCACAACTGACCAGATTCACCTGTTGCTATCTCAAAAGCCACACAACTGAGGTGCCTCTAACCCATTTTCAAATGTCACTCTGTTTATTTTGATCAACGCTGGTCCTGAGGATCCCCACCCTACTCACAATAAACTTCTAGAATATTAGTTTGTGCTCACCTTAACATATAGATATGCATGAGTTCCTAAAAGAAAATAATTTCTTTTAAATGTAAATAGTTTCATAGGCTTACAAATTTTCACAAAATACTTCCGCGGACCACGGAAAACACTGGCGGAACGCATGTGACCCGCGGGCGTATGTTGCTCCCCCCCTCCCCGGCTTATGCCAAAGTGGGTAACATGCGCTGAAAAATAGTTTCATTGTCATATAACACAGAAAAATGCCATTGAAATTTTTTTTTCTTTTGTTTTGTTCATTATGAAGATATGTTTCATCACTTTGTAACACTGCAAACTTATTATTTGGTCTTCGCAATATAAACAAGAATTAATGTATTTCCATTTAGAACCAAACAAAATTGCTGACGTTATCTCAATTAGAAACATCTACTTTTCTGGCCAGTTTTTTTTTTAATGAATGGAGGACCGAGTGACTGAAAGCTATAAAAAGCTAAAAAAAGAAAACTACGTTCATTTTACACATCTCGCTTTCCGCATCCAGCACGTCTACTAGCGAATTGTTCACAAGTTGTATTGAAGACTTGTTCATCTTTAAGTTCATGGGTGTACGTACACGACCGCATCCTCATCTAGCAGGCGCCCCATGTGGGCAGCGGCAGTGAAAAAGAACAATCTATTCAGTTGTACGTCTATCGGAGGATAGAATTACAAGTACACCGGACGGGGATGGGGGCATTCTTCACTTTAATACAGACCTCTCATTGAATTTCAAATTCTTTCATTACCAACAGTTTCGGGAGAGGGGGGGGTTAAAAATAAAACTCCGTACACCTCAATTGAGATTCACACGACACGTTAAGAGATAAAACTTGTAGCAAGCAGAGCTAAAGGTCAAAGTTCACATGATGGCTTGCCACACCGCGGCGAAAAGCTAACAATGGGGGGCCGGGGGGGGGGAACAACAATCGTTGTATAAACAGACAATAACCTCTGCCTGCTCTTTCGCCGCTCCTGCCTCCTAGATATTAGGGCCGGTTGGTTGGCTGTTGGTTGTAGTACTTTGGTGTGACCGTTATGAAACATACGTCAGGCCGATGGTAGGTTGTAGTACTTCAGGAGTGTTGCCGTTATGAAACATAAGCCAGGTAGAAAAACAAAGTAAAATCAACAAAAGCAACACGAAAACGGTTTAGTTGACGGGGACATAACTCTAGCAGCAGCCCACCTGCAGTATAACCAGGTACACACACAAAAAAAAACCGGTGTCAAATAGAAAACTTCGAAACAGATTGTGTCATTTAGTACAATAGAACCGGTGGAATGATATTGGACCGCAGCGGGGTGGGGGGGGCAACTCGAACACTTGATTGGGGCCGCAAAATTTTGGAGAAATTGTGACAGAAAAGGTGGGGGGGGACTCATATATCACAGTTGCACTCAAATTATTGGATGCGGCCCTGAATTCATGGGTCACAGAAACAATTACAACAGGCGGGCCGAAGAGACAACTATAACAGGCGGGCCACATAAACAACTATATCAGGCGGGCCACATAGACAACTATAACAGGCGGGCCGAAGAGACAACTATAACAGGCGGGCCGAAGAGACAACTATAACAGGCGGGCCGAAGAGACAACTATAACAGGCGGGCCACATAAACAACTATAACAGGCGGGCCACATAAATAACTATAACAGGCGGGCCACATAAACAACTATAATAGGCGGGCCACATCAACAACTATAACAGGCGGGCCACAGAAACAACTATAACAGACGGGCCACATAAATAACTATAACAGATGGAAGACAGAAGGTTATCTCTTTATAAAAAGACACAAATAAATTGCTAATCCTGCCGTTTGTTCTCTATACATTTTATTCTGATAATAAATAGTGTAACTCGAAAAAGAATATTCCGACAGTAAATACGACACACTTTTATTTAATAAATGCCAAAGAATTTTTCTGTCATGGTCAAATTAAACAACCCGTTTGAAAATAGGGACGATTCGTGAATAATACAGTCAACAGAAAAAAATTTTTTTCGAATTGCCAAGAATATTTGAATGAATTTATAGCAATTCATGGGTGCTGATTTCAAAACTGCCACTGCTTTTGCTGAATTGGCTCTAGTTTCTGAGATATTGGACAATCTTGAAAATATGATTGTACCCTTTGTGTAAAACAAATGCAATACGTTTGGTGTCTGTTGTTTTATTTAACTATACCAAGTTATAACTTGGTTTATTTTTTTCTCTTTTATAGCTGCTTTCTAAAGACATCATGAGTTCATCATGAAGATGCTGCAAAAATTATCCGAATGTATTCTGTTACATCTGTGGAGAATACATGATTGAAAAGCAAAGAAGAAATATAACTGACTTTGTGTAGCAGGCATATTTGGCTTATTTCGGTGTGAAGCTGGAAGACCAAGACAAGTCTTGGATTCCCCATAAGGTCTGCAAAAACTGCGTGGAGAGCTTACGGCAATGGACAAATAGTGAGAAGAAAAGTCAAAGTTTCGGTGTACAAATGATATGGCGAGAGTCGAAAGACCATTTTGGTGATTGTTATTTTTGTATTGTGAATGTTAAAGGCTTCAATCGCCACAATAAATCTAAGTGGGGTTATCCTGATCTTGAATCTGCAAGGAGACCAATTCCACATAGCAGTGAAGTTCCTATACCAGTGTTTACTGGATTATTAGAGCTTTCACCATCAGACTCCGACGAGGGGCAAGATCTGGAGTTTTTGGCAGGTGAAAACAGTGGAAGCGATTATGAAGGAAGTTCTTCAACACCTCAACCATTCAGCCAAGAAGAACTCAATAACCTAATACGAGACCTAAATCTGTCCAAGCAAGCATCTGAGCTTTTAGTGTCCAGGCTCAATGAAATAAATTTTCTCAAACCAGAAGTTAAAATAACATTTTATCGGAAAAGAGAAGATTTTCTTCTTCAATATTTAAGTTTACTGTAATGACATCCCTGGACTTCCGCGCCAAATGGGACTACAAGACTACCATTCCGAAGACTGGTGTCTTTTTATAGACAGTTCCATCACAAGCTTGAAATGTGTTCTGTTACACAATGGTAACCGATATGCATCTCTTCCCATTACTCACTCAACAACACTTAAAGAAGAGTATGAGAATATCAAAACAGTATTGCAGAAAGTCCGTTATTATGAGCATCAGTGGTCAATTTGTGTTGATCTAAATATGGTAAACTTCTTGCTTGGGCAGCAGTCAGGATACACAAAATACCCATGCTTCATGTGCCTTTGGGATAGCAGGGCAAAGCAAGATCATTGGACAAGAGTAACATGGCCTGCAAGGGAAACCATGACTGTAGACAAAAATATGATCATTCTCCCACCGCTTTATATCAAATTAGGTTTAATGAAACAATTTGTTAAGGCTTTGGACAAATCTGGCAAATGCTTCAAGTATATTTGCAGATCATTCCCCGGATTGAGCATGGAGAAGCTGAAAGCTGGGATTTTTGACGGTCCTCAGATTCTGAAACTCATCAACGATCGACATTATACTAATTTCATGGATCACCTTGAAGCTTCTTCATGGAACAGTTTTGTTTCAGTTGTCATGAACTTCTTAGGTAATAACAGAGCATAGAATTACGAAGAACTGGTGCAAAATATGCTCGCTAACTTCAGAAACATTGGAGCAAATATGAGCATCAAGGTACATTACCTGCACAGTCATTTAGACTAATTTCCAGGTAACCTTGGGGACTTCAGTGAGGAACAAGGCGAGAGGTTCCATCAGGATATGATGGTGATGGAGGAGAGATATCAAGGAAGATGGGACATACATATGATGGCTGACTACTGTTGGAGCCTCCAGCGCAATTGCACCAACGACACATGCAAAAGGAAGTCGAGCAAATAGCGATTTGCTAATGCATTACTATAGACAATTAACATATTAATTAATTAATTAATTAGACATAATTAGTTTTTCAAATGAAAATGTTTTCTTCTATAACACTATTACACATATTTTTGAACAAATTTCTGCATGACTATTAACAGTTTCACTACTTTTTGTTAGTATACTATTATACTTCATGCAATTCTTGACAAATTCCAAACACGGTGCATACATTATTTAATTAATTTTAATTATCTCGTAAAATAGAGCCAATCTAGCAAAAGCACTTACATATTCTAAATCAGCATGGTTGACTTTGTATAAAATGATTCAAATATCACTGGCAACGAAATCACTGTTTACCAGTGTAATAAATAACCTTACCGTGTAGTTGTTCGGTTTGGATCATTTAGACTTTAGAGGAATGTGGGGGTGTCCGGGGAATTTTTTTGTAAGTCCGTGCTTAGATGTTTAGCTCTTAGATTCTGTAGACCACCAATGGGACAGCTCTTGCATGTTCTTCTTTGATTCACACCATAGTCGAGAGTGCAATGGTAATGGAGTCACTTCACAAACTAATGTCAGGTACCCGTTTTAAGCTGGTAGGACTTGAAAACTTTCACCAGAAGCCAACCCAAGACCTCGAGGTGTTAACTAGAAGACAATACGACCTCCGCTCCGTGAATCAGGTCATCTACCCTTTTGAAGAAATATGCAAATTGACTCGCCTGTATTCTCCGTGTGTGTAGTTTATGCGCAATGGCTGATATCTGCAACTTGGTGTTATATTGTGAGGGGCGTTTGATATAGAAATTTGAAACGTGCATCAAAGGCGGTAAATGAAATGTCGCACAGTGGCGACAAAAAAAACAAGTCGCTTTTATATACATGTGTATGTGTGCTTGTATTTGTGTATTTGGGCTTGTATATATGTATTTGTGCTTCTTTGTTTGTGCGCGCTTTTTGTTTGTCTGTGATATATCAGAATACAACTTTTCAACAGATAAAATTATCAAAAAAAAATAAAATAATGATCGAAACAAAATATTAACAATTCGCTGTGAAACAAATGAAAAAAAAAGGTTTCCTTTTGAACAATACAACCTGACATAACCGCATATGACATTAGAACAATACAACCTGACACACACGCATATGGCATTAGAACAATACAACCTGACACACACGCATATGACATTAGAACAATACAACCTGACACACACGCATATGACATTAGAAAAATACAACCTGACACACACGCATATGACATTAGAACAATACAACCTGACACACACGCATATGACATTAGAACAATACAACCTGACACACACACATATGACATTAGAACAATTCAACAGCTGGACCAGTTAAACAAGAATCAATTTTACAACGATATAGTTATACCAGTATCAATCTAATCATACAACGACATAGCAATTAATACCAGTATCAATCTAATCACACAACGACATAGTAATTAATACCAGTATCAATCTAATCACACAACGACATAGTAATTAATACCAGTATCAATCTAATCATACAACGACATAGTAATTAATACCAGTATGAATCTAATCACACACAATGCCATAGAACAATTATAGTTCTCGATCCCAATTCACATCAACGAATTCCAAACAAAAACTCGAATAAGATCTTCATTTCACCACCACCCAAACAATCCCAAAGAGATGTTCCTGTCAAAACGTTCAAATTGTTCCATGTCCCCCGCTAGCCACATAGGTAAATGATCCACTAGCCACATAGGTAAATGATCCACTTAGCAATCCAGCAGTCCCATGGTGTATCACGGTGTATGTATGAATGGGGTTGTTGGGGGAGTGAGGAGTGGGGGGGGGTTAAAGAAGGCGGGGGATCTTTATCGACATTGAAGTGCTCTTACAACGACATAAAAAAAAAAAAGGTTTAAAAAGTTATTTAAGGTGATTGGAAGAAAAGGAGTGGTGGTGGGGGGGGGGGGAGGGGGAGTGCTAGATGCGGGGGGCGAAAACATGAGACCCACTGATGACGATTTGATCGATTCATATAGTTATAATATATCAAGCATTATATATATATATAAGCTATATAAGAACTGATGTCAGTCATGCATAATGTATATGCAAATAGATCAAGTAAACGCATATCGCTGTTACGATAGATAGTTAATGGTAAAAATGTTAACTGTCTCTGTGTATTAATGTCGATCTATCTATATAGCCACGCCTTACTTGTAACCCACCCCCCCCCCACCCAACACCACCACCACTCAATACCACCCTCCAACCATGTACCAGCTGATTGTCCCCACCCCCACCCACCTCCAACCTCCTACAACATTGTAAATTCCTTCGTTTAATATCTCCAGATATTTACCCTCCCCCCGCCACTCACTAATTCCAGCTCCCCGCCCCGCACCCGCCCCCCCCACCCATACCCCTCTTTCAAGTTCCTGAGTTGCCAGGGTAAAAAGAGAAGGAAAAAAAAAAAAGGTATATATTTGTATTGTTGCTACTTGTGACCTCATTGTCTTAAGTCTGTTTTCTGTTTTCTGCCAGATCACATACAATGGGATCACCTGCCCCCAGGTAGACATTTCAAAATGTCGTGAGATGAAAACAAACGTGGAGGTAAGGTCAAACCACGTGACTTTGGATATGAAATAATTAATGATTTACCCCCTTTCAATTGAGTACACGAATACGATGAATCTGTATAAAAATGTAATGAATATAAATGGACACTAGTATCCACACACGATGTCATTAAGAGTCGCTTTCCGTTTTTTTTATAGCATTACTGTAAAGTGTCAAGCATTATTCAATTTAACAAGATGTATCAAATAAAAGGTTCTAAAATTATAAAAAAACAATCCTGATTCTAATGACACAGTAATCTCAATTCACTGTTGCAGTGGCGTATCTTGCATCAGTGGTGCCAGGAGTGGGATCTAAAAATGTCGTCCCATTACCTTGCAGAAAAAAAAATATTTAAGTACGGCCAATGCCACCCCCATTTGGTGGAAATGTATGAGCCACCCTGGGCGACCCCCCACCCCTCTAGTACTGCACACACACAAATAGAATACACAGTTATAAACCACTTACGCATATGTTTCTATGACAAATTTTTCTTGTGCGCCAAGATAAAAATAGAGCTATGATATGATTAATTCAAGAAATATAACCAGCTGTAACAGAGATTTGTATAAAGCTAACAGCGAAGTGGTATTACTTGTCAGATTTTTTGAATTAGACGATGATATGGCAAGATAATTTAGTGTGATTCATTCTTTTATTCTGATTTTTTTTTTACGGTAGATTTTCTCAAATTACTGTAAGAGATAGCCTGGTTCAGAAATAGGAAGGCCTACTTGTAAAATCACGCGGTGTCCTGGGTTTTGGAATATAAACAACATGCCAACTCTCAATTTTATTTATAAATGTTCCTTACAGGAAAAAGCTGCCCTCTTGTTATTCCTGGATTCCAGTGTTGAAAATTATAATGAATTGGATCAAGGACATTTGAAACAAGTAAAGAATAGCCAACCACACTAATTGGGGGAGGGGGGTGTGGGGAGCAGAGGACAAATTACGTATTTAAATTCAAACATAGATTGAGGTCAAAGATAAAGAAGAAAAAAAAAAAGTAATTACCAGTCCCATATGTTATTTCAACCC
>JAGDYQ010000379.1:321913-375561 GCA_021962125.1 Bulinus truncatus | reverse complement strand
TGGGTTGAAATAACATATGGGACTGGTAATTAATTTTTTTTCTTCTTTATCTTTGACCTCAATCTATGTTTGAATTTAAATATGTAAATTGTCGTCTGCTGCTCTCCCCACCCCACACCCCACACCCCTCCCCCAATTAGTGTGGTTGGCTATTCTTTACTTGTTTCAAATGTCCTTGATCCAATTCATTATAATTTTAAACACTGGAATCCAGGAATAATAAGAGGGCAGCTTTTTCCTGTAAGGAACATTTATAAATAAAATTGAGAGTTGGCATGTTGTTTATATTCCAAACTCAGGACTCCGCGTGATTTTACAAGTAGGCCTCCCTATTTCTGAACCAGGCTATCTCTTACGGTAATTTGAGAAAATCTACCGTAAAAAAAAAATCAGAATAAAAGAATGAATCACATTAAATTATCTTGCCATATCATCGTCTAATTCAAAAAATCTGACAAGTAATACCACTTCGCTGTTAGCTTTATACAAATCTCTGTTACAGCTGGTTATATTTCTTGAATTAATCATGTCATAGCTCTATGTTTATCTTGGCGCACTAGAAAAATTTGTCATAGAAACATATGCGTAAGTGGTTTATAACTGTGTATTCTATTTGTGTGTGTGTGTGTGCAGTACTAGAGGAGTGGGGGTGGGTCGCCCAGGGTGGCTCATACATTTCCACCAAATGGGGGTGGCATTTGCCGTACTTAATTTTTTTTTCTGCAATGTAATGGGACGACATTTTTAGATCCCACTCCTGGCACCACTGATGCAAGATACGCCACTGCAACAGTGAATTGAGATTACTGTGTCATTAGAATCAGGATTGTTTTTTTTATAATTTTAGAACCTTTTATTTGATACATCTTGTTAAATTGAATAATTAATGCTTGACACTTTACAGTAATGCTATAGAAAAAACAACGGAAAGCGACTCTTATTGACATCGTGTGTGGACACTAGTGTCCATTTATATTCATTACATTTTTTATACAGATTCATCGTATTCGTGTACTCAATTGAAAGGGGGTAAATCATTAATTATTTCATATCCAAAGTCACGTGGTTTGACCTTACCTCCACGTTTGTTTTCATCTCACGACATTTTGAAATGTCTACCTGGGGCAGGTGATCCCATTGTATGTGATCTGGCAGAAAACAGAAAACAGACTTAAGACAATGAGGTCACAAGTAGCAACAATACAAATATATACCTTTTTTTTTTCCCTTCTCTTTTTACCCTGGCAACTCAGGAACTTGAAAGAGTGGTATGGGTTGGGGGGGTGCGGGGCGGGGAGCTGGAATTAGTGAGTGGCGGGGTAGGGTAGATATCTGGAGATATTAAGCGAAGGAATTTACAATGTTGTAGGAGGTTGGGGGTGGGGGAGGGGGGGAACAATCAGCTGGTACATGGTTGGAGGGTGGTATTGAGTGGTGGTGGTGTTGTTGGGTGGGGGTTACAAGTGAGGCGTGGTTATATAGATAGATCGACATTAATACACAAAGACAGTTAACATTTTACCATTAACTATCTATCATAACAGCGATATGCGTTTACTTGATCTATTTGCATATACATTATGCATGACAGACATCAGTTCTTATATAGCTTATATATATATATATAATGCTTGATATATTATAACTATATGAATCGATCAAATCCTCATCAGTGGGTCTCATGTTTTCGCCCCCGCATCTAACACTCCCCCCCCCCACCACTCCTTTTCTTCCAATCACCTTAAATAACTTTTTAAACTTTTTTTTATGTCGTTGTAAGAGCACTTCAATGTCGATAAAGATCCCCGCCTCCTACCCTCACTCCCCCCAACAACTCCATTCATACATACACCGTGATACACCCTGGGACTGCTGGATTGCTAAGTGGATCATTTACCTATGTGGCTAGTGGATCATTTACCTATGTGGCTAGCGGGGGCCATGGAACAATTTGAACGTTTTGACAGGAACATCTCTTTTGGATTGTTCAGAACATGTCTCCGGTGGTGGTGAAATGAAGATCTTATTTGAGTTTTTGTTTGGAATTCGTTGATGTGAATTGGGATCGAGAACTATAATTGTTCTATGGCATTGTGTGTGATTAGATTGATACTGGTATTAATTACTATGCCGTTGTTTGATTAGATTGATACTGGTATTCATTACTATGTCGTTGTGTGATTAGATTGATACTGGTATTAATTGCTATGTCGTTGTGTGATTAGATTGATACTGGTATTAATTGCTATGTCGTTGTGTGATTAGATTGATACTGGTATTAATTGCTATGTCGTTGTGTGATTAGATTGATACTGGTATTAATTACTATGTCGTTGTGTGATTAGATTGATACTGGTATTCATTACTATGTCGTTGTGTGATTAGATTGATACTGGTATTAATTACTATGTCGTTGTGTGATTAGATTGATACTGGTATTAATTGCTATGTCGTTGTGTGATTAGATTGATACTGATATAACTTTATCGTTGTAAAATTGATTCTTGCTTGACTGGTCCAGCTGTTGTTTTGTTCTAATGTCATATGCGTGTGTGTCAGGTTGTATTGTTCTAATGTCATATGCTTGTGTGTCAGGTTGTATTGTTCTAATGTCATATGTGTGTGTGTCAGGTTGTATTGTTCTAATGTCATATGCGTGTGTGTCAGGTTGTATTGTTCTAATGTCATATGCGTGTGTGTCAGGTTGTATTGTTCTAATGTCATATGTGTGTGTGTCAGGTTGTATTGTTCTAATGTCATATGCGTGTGTGTCAGGTTGTATTGTTCTAATGTCATATGCTTGTGTGTCAGGTTGTATTGCTCTAATGTCATATGCGTGAGTGTCAGGTTGTATTGTTCTAATGTCATATGCGTGTGTGTCAGTTTGTATTGTTCTAATGTCATATGCGTGTGTGTCAGGTTGTATTGTTCTAATGTCATATGCGTGTGTGTCAGGTTGTATTGTTCTAATGTCATATGCGTGTGTGTCAGGTTGTATTGTTCTAATGTCATATGCTTGTGTGTCAGGTTGTATTGTTCTAATGTCATATGCGTGTGTGTCAGGTTGTATTGTTCTAATGTCATATGCGTGCATGTCAGGTTGTATTGTTCTAATGTCATATGCGTGTATGTCAGGTTGTATTGTTCAAAAGGAAACCTTTTTTTTTTCATTTGTTTCACAGCGAATTGTTAAAATTTTGTTTCGATCATTATTATTTTTTTTTTGTGAATTTTATCTGTTGAAAAGTTGTATTCTGATATATCACAGACAAACAAAAGCGCGCACAAACATAGAAGCACAAATACATATATGCAAGCACAAATACACATAACACATGTATATAAAAGCGATTTTTTTTTTTGTCGCCACTGTGCGACATTTCATTTACCGCCTTTGATGCACGTTTCAAATTTCTATCTCAAAAGCCCCTCACAATATAACACCAAGTTGCAAATATTAGCCATTGCGCATAAACTACACACACTCGGAGAATACAGACGAGTCAATTTGCATATTTCTTCAAAAGGGTAGATGACCTGATTCACGGAACGGAGGTCGTATTGTCTTCTAGTTAACACCTCGAGGTCTTGGGTTGGCTTCTGGTGAAAGTTTTCAAGTCCTACCAGCTTAAAACGGGTACCTGACATTAGTTTTGTGTAGTGACTCCATTACCATTGCACTCTCGACTATGGTGTGAATCAAAGAAGAACATGCAAGAGCTGTCTGTCCCACTGGTGGTCTACAGAATCTAAGAGTTAAAAATCTAAGCAGGGACTTACAAAAAAATTTCCCGGACACCCCCACATCAGTGATATTTCAGTTCTAAAAATAATTTCAATTCTTATTTTTATTCTATTCGCTGTAATTAATTTCTATTCTTATTCTTATTCAAGTTCTGAAATAATTTCAATTCTTATTTTTATTCTATTCGCTGTAATTAATTTCTATTCTTATTCTTATTCAAGTTCTGAAATAATTTCAATTCTTATTCTTATTCAAGTTCTGAAATTATTTTAAATTATTATTCTTATTCAAGTTCTGAAATATTATCAATTGTTATTTTCATAATCAAGGGTCAAACAGTCGAACTTCACGAATTTGAATATTCATAACAACTTTATTTCAATAAAACACTTTATAGCTATCATATAGATAGTTGCTGCTATCGAGTATCAACTATCAAGTTCTACATTTTTACAATCAACATTATCTACATAAGAAATTAAAAATGAGTCAGCTGGTCATCAGACACTATGTTCCAACAGTTTGAGTTTTGAGTTATCAGTGATAAAATAAGAACAAGCTTATCACAGTTGAGCAATGTTCTTGTTTAATTTCAAAAAGACCCTCATTTCAAGGAATTTTTGCATTCTATTTCGCCTCCCAGTGGTTAACATTCCACACATAGAAAAGATTCGTTCTACGTATGCCTGCGAAGCAGGTGCCGTTAACAAATCCTCAGCGATTTTTGACAGTTTGCTATAAGTTGCTTTTCTGTTGTGCTAGAATACCAGAGAATCCGTTGTCGTTGTACAAGTATTCCTGTCTGTAGTGTCTGTTATATACCGATTCAACTGACATAGTACAGTGTCCTGACTTCCAGATGCAGTTGGTGAAGAAGTTAAGGCATTTTCAACAAGCCGGGTAGCGAGAAACTTGAACCTTTGCAGTGCTGGAGGAGGTGAAGATAAACCAGGTTCCAATGTAATCTCAGATGAAGGTGAGGATGACTCTGAACCAATTAGTGTATAGATGATCATTTTTGCTGCATTTAAAAGTGGTGACAAGTCAGGTGAGAAAAGAACATCAGCAAGGCTAGGATGAAGTAGGCATGCAGCAGCAGGCAAATGATTAAAACTGATAATCCAGGATTAAAAATGAATTCAAATCTGCTTCTAAAATCACGCAGAAGCTTGCTTGTTAGGATCTTCGGTGCTGGCGACTGTTCAAGATGACATTCCAGATTTACCAGTGATGGGATGATAGTAGACAGTGATTGGGTGTCGGACTGCAGAATATCCGTCTGTACCGCAAATGGTTCCAGCAGGGTGACAACCTCTTCAAGCCTCAGCCATTCACTTGGAAGCAAGGAATCCATGCCTGCAATATGCCAGAAAGATAAAACTTCAATGGGAGATTACCCAAAAGAAAGTCTGTTACCCAGTTTGTCAAGCATAAATTTTAGTTTTAAACTTGAAATCACAATGACGGAATTTACAAAATGTCAGAACAAACAAAAAAGACAGAAGTTACAGAACAACAAAAGTAATATTATACAAAGAATTACAAGATACATTCCTTACCAAGGCCAGTCAGAATCTCGTTAACTGCGTTCTTGATTGTGATTAAACGTTTGATCATGGTATAGATGCTGCTCCACCTTATGACACAGTCAGAAATAACTGTTTTTCCACAAATCTTTATTAACTTCTCTGTAGCAGCACCTGATTTTCTGATGCGACTGACGAGATTACGAGTCTTGGCTAGCAGGACATCGTAATGGCTGTAAACTGGTTTGATTATGAGCTGTAAAGTATGTGCCAAACATGCCAGCCGTCTTAGCGGCATGTGTTCTGGAAGATCAAGTTTGTCTTCCTCGTTTATATTCTCAGAAGCATGGCCATCATCACCATCTGAACTTTCTGAAGTGTTACTGGTTTCAACTTCTTCATCCTCAACGTCGCTTTCTGACACTTGGTTGTCATTTTGTTCCTGAAATAAGACGAACATATAACCTTGAAAAATTATCTACAATTTACTATGAACCCAGATTTTTTTTTTCCATTTCATCAGTTCAATAATCAATACTGAAATTTTTGTGAGTAAATTGACCACGAAAACAAAAGAATCTATCACCAAAAGAAGAAGTACTTTACCACTTAAGCTGATCTCAAAATTTATAAACACAAAAACAAAATCCACAATTATTCGGAAATGGAAATGAAGTAAAATGCCGCATTACCTGGTGCTTCTTTTGCAATATGGTAACAGCCTTTACTATATTTGTTCCATTATCGCATATGACCAATACAACTTTCTCAGGAGCTATATTCCATAATGTGAAACTGCTGTCAAGACATGCTGCCAGTCTTTCAACGGTGTGAGGATGTTCAATCTCGGTCAAATTCAAAAAAGCATGAATCGGAGTAGACGTTTCTGGGTCAAAAAAACATGCTGAAATTCCAACGATTGAAGATGACAATCCTGGCTTCGACCATCCATCAAGGCATATGGTTATCCAGCGTGCTCGATCAAGTAAGGCCCTTATGCAAACCGACTTCAGAGTGAACTGTTCAGTAAATTTCTTGTTCATTGTCGACGACGCTAGAAAGCAATAAACATAAATATATTAAAGAACAGTGGTGGCTAATATTGTGACATTGTTTATTTGACAAAGTCCATAGTTAACTTTAAAAAAAAATTACAGCCAACTTGAGCCAAGCCAGAAACTAAGATATGTATAAGATATAAGCTATGTATAAAGCTGTTCATAAAGAATATGAAATTATGAATTTATGAACTGTTAAGTACTTAACATTTAAAAAACTAACCAGGAAGAAGGAACTTAGGATCAAGTGTTTTAATCATGTGTCTGCATGACGGCTTGTCAACCACTGTGACCGGATAGCAGGTGTCTATCAACATGTCCATTACACTGGACAAACGCTGTTGATACTCCTGCGACTCTGTTGACCAGGATACGATTTTACGTTGAACGCAATCAGCCAATGTCTGAGTCGCATTTTTGCAGACCGTCGTTTTCTTTGGTTTTGTCTTTAATGATCTCGCCTCGGTTGCTTTAATATACTGCTCAAACTCCTGCTTATGTAATCTGCGGAGATGCGACAGCATATTTGTACTGTTTTTACCCGCCAACAAAGCACCACACTCGCTATTAGTCTTCTCAATAACAACTTTACATTTCACTTTCCCTTCCTGCTCCATATATGTAAAGTAATCCCACACCAGACTTTCCTTCTTTCTTCCAGCTAACATCTTTGATAATGAACTCATTGTCCTCAAAAACAAACTTTACTCGTCCAAAACAAATATAAATCGAATAAATAAACCGGCGAAAGTTTTTGAACCGGAAGTAACCGATCATGAAGAAACGCGATTATTTAGCGCTTTTTACTACAATACAAATTACGGATTTTGACGCAAATGACTGGACGAATGCGTCAACACGAAAACACGGAATTCGGCGTAAATGGCGGAACATATTCCATGCGATATTCGTTCAATAATAATTTTCGTTATTATTACTATTCTATTCATGAAAATTAATTTTTATTTCTATTCTATTACCGTTCTCAAAATAATTTTTGTTCTTATTTTCGTTATCGTTAACGAATTTCAATAATTTTCGTTCTTATTCTTATTCTCGTTAACGTAAATATCACTGCCCCACATTCCTCTAAAGTCTAAATGATCCAAACCGAACAACTACACCGTAAGGTTATATTCACGAATCGTTCCTATTCCCAAACGGGTTGTTTAATTTGACCATGACAGAAAAATTCCTTGGCATTTATTAAATAAAAGTGTGTCGTATTTACTGTCGGAATATTCTTTTTCGAGTTACACTATTTGTTATCAGAATCAAATGTATGGAGAACAAACGGCAGGATTAGCAATTTATTTGTGTCTTTTTATAAAGAGATAGCCTTCTATCTTCCATCTGTTATAGTTGTTTATGTGGCTCGCCTGTTATAGTTGTTCATGTGGCCCGCCTGTTATAGTTGTTTATGTGGCCCGCCTGTTATAGTTGTTTATGTGGCCCGCCTGTTATAGTTGTTTATGTGGCCCGCCTGTTATAGTTGTTTATGTGGCCCGCCTGTTATAGTTGTTTATGTGGCCCGCCTGTTATAGTTGTTTATGTAGCCCGCCTGTTATAGTTGTTTATGTGGCTCGCCTGTTATAGTTGTTTATGTGGCTCGCCTGTTATAGTTGTCTCTTCGGCCCGCCTGTTGTAATTGTTTCTGTGACCCATGAATTCAGGACCGCATCCAATAATTTGAGTGCAACTATGATATATGAGTCCCCCCCCACACCTTTTCTGTCACACTTTCTCCAAAATTTTGCGGCCCCAATCAAGTGTTCGAGTTGCTCCCCCCCACCCCGCTGCGGTCCAATATCATTCACCGGTTCTATTGTACTAAATGACACAATCTGTTTCGAAGTTTTCTATTTGACACCGGTTTTTTTGTGTGTGTGTGTGTACCTGGTTATACTGCAGGTGGGCTGCTGCTAGAGTTAATGTCCCCGTCAACTAAACCGTTTTCGTGTTGCTTTTGTTGATTTTACTTTGTTTTTCTACCTGGCTTATGTTTCATAACGGTAACACTCCTGAAGTACTACAACCTACCATCGGCCTGACGTATGTTTCATAACGGTCACACCAAAGTACTACAACCAACAGCCAACCAACCGGCCCTAATGTCTGGGAGGCAGGAGCGGTGAAAGAGCAGGCAGAGGTTATTGTCTGTTTATACAACGATTGCTGTCCCCCCCCTCCCCCCCCCCTGGTCCCCATTGTTAGCTTTTCGCCTCGGCGTGGCAAGCCATCATGTGAACTTTGACCTTTAGCTCTGCTTGCTACAAGTTTTATCTCTTAACGTGTCGTGTGAATCTCAATTGAGGTGTACGGAGTTTTATTTTTAACCCCCCACCCCGCCTCTCCCGAAACTGTTGGTAATGAAAGAATTTGAAATTCAATGAGAGGTCTGTATTAAAGTGAAAAATGCCCCCCCCCCCCATCCCCGTCCGGTGTACTTGTAATTCTATCCTCCGATAGACGTACAACTGAATAGATTGTTCTTTTCACTGCCGCTGCCCACATGGGGCGCCTGCTAGGTGAGGATGCGGTCGTGTACTTACACCCATGAACTTAAAGATGAACAGGTCTTCAATACAACTTGTGTGAACAATTCACTAGTAGACGTGCTGGATGCGGGAAGCGAGATGTGTAAAATGAACGTCATTTTCTTTTTTTAGCTTTTTATAGCTTTCAGTCACTCGGTCCTCCATTCATAAAAAAACTGGCCAGAAAAGTAGATGTTTCTAATTAAGATAACGTCAGCAATTTTGTTTGGTTCTAAATGGAAATACATTAACTCTTGTTTATATTGCGAAGACCAAATAATAAGTTTGCAGTGTTACAAAGTGATGAAACATATCTTCATAATGAACCAAAGAAAAGAAAAAAAAATATTTCAATGGGATTTTTCTGTGTTATATGACGATGAAACTATTTTTCAGCGCATGTTACCCACTTTGGCATAAGTCGGGGTGGGGGGAGGGGGGTGAGCAACATACGCCCGCGGGTCACATGCGTTCCGCCACAGTGTTTACCGTGGCCCGCGGAAGTATTTTGTGAAAAATTTGTAAGCCTATGAAACTATTTACATTTAAAAGAAATTATTTTCTTTTAGGAACTCATGCATATCTATATGTTAAGGTGAGCACAAACTAATACTCTAGAAGTTCATTGTGAGTAGGGTGGGGATCCACAGGACCAGCGTTGATCAAAATAAACTGAGTGACATTTGAGAATGGGTTAGGGGCACCTCAGTTGTGGGGCTTTTGAGGTAGCAACAGGTGAATCTGGTCAGTTGGGGGGCTTTTGAGGTAGCAACAGGTGAATCTGGTCAGCTGTGGGGCTTTTGAGGTAGCAACAGGTGAATCTGGTCAGTTGTGGGGCTTTTGAGGTAGCAACAGGTGAATCTGGTCAGTTGTGGGGCTTTTGAGGTAGCAACAGGTGAATCTGGTCAGTTGTGGGGCTTTTGAGGTAGCAACAGGTGAATCTGGTCAGTTGTGGGGCTTTTGAGGTACCAACAGGTGAATCTGGTCAGTTGTGGGGCTTTTGAGGTAGCAACAGGTGAATCTGGTCAGTTGTGGGGCTTTTGAGGTAGCAACAGGTGAATCTGGTCAGTTGTGGGGCTTTTGAGGTAGCAACAGGTGAATCTGGTCAGTTGTGGGGCTTTTGAGGTAGCAACAGGTTGAATCTGGTCAGTTGTGGGCCTTTGAGATAGCAACAGGTGAATCTGGTCAGTTGTGGCCCTTTGAGATAGCAACAGGTGAATCTGGTCAGTTGTTGGCCTTTGAGATAGCAACAGGTGAATCTGGTCAGTTGTGGGCCTTTGAGATAGCAACAGGTGAATCTGGTCAGTTGTGGGGCTTTTGAGGTAGCAACAGGTGAATCTGGTCAGTTGTGGGGCTTTTGAGGTAGCAACAGGTGAATCTGGTCAGTTGTGGGCCTTTGAGATAGCAACGGGTGAATCTGGTCAGTTGTTGGCCTTTGAGATAGCAACAGGTGAATCTGGTCAATTGTGATTAAATGTATATCTGTATTTCAATCTAACTATTTGCCTGTCTATCATCTGTCTGTCTATCTGTCTGCATCTGTATCTATCTATCTATCTATCTATCTATCTATCTATCTATCTATCTATCTGTCTTCATCTATCAATTCATTTATCTGTCTACATATCTATCTAACCAAGTACCATCTATCTGTCCTGTTGTCGGCATGCGTCTACCAGTCTGTATACATGTCTAGATTATATCCGAGCATTATTAGTGAAGTAACTATAGAAAGGTGAGACTAGAGATGTCCTGGTTTACCGAACCTGTCAAAGTGAAAGTCTACTTCACACACACACACCGAAACTGTCAAAGTGAAAGTCTACTTCACATACACACACCGAAACTGTCAAAGTGAAAGTCTTCTTCACACACACACACCGAATCTGTCAAAGTGAAAGTCTACTTCACACACACACCGAAACTGTCAAAGTGAAAGTCTACTTCACACTCACACCGAACCTGTGAAAGTGAAAGTCTACTTCACACTCACACCGAACCTGTGAAAGTGAAAGCCTACTTCATACTTCCTCTGTGTATAACATGGAGTAGCACATCTGAACACATGTGTCGAAAGAAAAGTAATTTTGAATCATGACAATCATAATTATATACATTCGGAGGGTGGGGATTGGGGGGGGGGGCGTAATCACAGAAAAGTGTTTTCTTATTCAAAGAGTTCAAATTCTAACAACAAACCAAAAATATACATTATAAATGAATTAAACAACACATCTGTTGATCTCTTTTTTTTTGTTGTTTTTCATAAAAAATTAAATTTTTTTTTATTTATTTTAGCAAAATTAATAAATTGGAAAATTTAACTTCATTTTATTTTAACTCTGGATTCTTTGTATGCCTTTCTTTTAAAAAAAGATCACTTGGTTATGAACTGAAGAAATAATTTCAACTAATTAGCTATTAATTTAAATATTTTGAAATTTTATTTTTATTTGAGTTTAGTTTTTCCCCCCTCCAAATCTTCGGTAAATTATCATACCGATGCCAATCAGACTTCAAGTACTTGATGTATAAAACTGTTTCATCCTTTATATTAATAGTCTTTACAATTTTTGAATTGAATCGAGAAATTTTTTCAGTGTCATAAAGATTTGTATTGAATTTCAGGTTCACCGCTAATGATAGACAACAGAAAACTTTAAGTATTTTTATTTCATCCACCCATCCATCCATCCATCCAGTATTCTGCTATTGATGTACATATTCTTGTGTTTTTTGCTGAAACGCAAATATTTCTTCTGTAGCCTTGGCCTTGATCGGCGCCACGCTTAGGCATTGTCAGGTCACTTGAAGTAAAGTGCAGTTTTATCACATTCCAAACAAGAATGATTTCATCGTGTGAACCAAGAAAACTCGTCAATACCATTTTATCACATGTGTCTGTCTTTCTGCCAGTCTCTCTTTCTCACTTATACGCCATTCCAGAATCTCTCTCTCTCTCTCTCTCTCTCTCTCTCTCTCTCTCTCTCTCTACACCCCCACCCTCCCCCCGCCAGTTTCTCTTTGAGTTGGAGTGTTATTAGCTGATTAATGTGTTAGCATTGTATTATTGCAGGGCTGTTCTTAGACAGGGACACTTTACAGGTGTCTTGGCGGGTGGCTTAGATAAAATAGCTATTGGAGCCCATCTGAGCATTAGAAGTTATAAGTATTAATTCTTAAGGGGCCGTCAGGGCTCTGAAGGGCCACCTAGTTTGCCAATCCTCAATACAAGTTAATATTAACGTCCTGGGTAAGAATTGTTTTAATTATTTGGACTGTTTACAACAGGAAGAAAAATAGCTTAATTAAGGTGTATGATCGATGCTTGTGTGTTTAATTAAGGTGTATGATCGATGCTTGTATGTTTAATTAAGGTGTATGATTGATGCCAATGTGTTTAATTAAGGTGTATGATTGATGCCAGTGTGTTTAATTAAGGTGTATGATCGATGCTTGTGTGTTTAATTAAGGTGTATGATTGATGCTTGTGTGTTTAATTAAGGTTTATGAGTGATGCTTGTGTGTTTAATTAAGATGTATGATTGATGCTTGTGTGTTTAATTAAGGTTTATGAGTGATGCTTGTGTGTTTAATTAAGTTGTATGATCGATGCTAGTTTGTGTAAGCAGAACTGATCTGATGGATAGACAAACTATGCTACTGTGTAGCCCCGCCTCCCCCCACAGCCCTGACTATCAAAGGGTGCCCCGCCCTTTTACTACAAATTTACAAATATAATGTGGCCCCGACAAGTACATTTTCCTAAAACTGTTCTCTATAATTTAAAGTCTTTGCCTAGGGACACAACAAATAATCGTTTAATTACGAAAGACTCTAGTGGTAACGAATTTGAAATATTTGAGCTCAACATAACTATATGTACACCAACTAAGTGAATGATGTAATGTGTGTGTGTGTGTATGTGTGTGTGTGTGCACTCGGTTGTAATGTGTGTGCGTGTGCGCAATCGGATGTAATGTGTGTGTACTCGGTTGTAATGTGTGTGTGTGTGTGTGTGTGTGTGTGTGCACTCGGTTGTAATGTGTGTGCGTGTGCGCAATCGGATGTAATGTGTGTGTACTCGGTTGTAATGTGTGTGTGTGTGTGTGTGTGTGTGCTCGGTGAGCTGTTTGCACGCTCGGTGAGCTTGAAGAATTTGAAAATGTTTGGTTTGTCAGCAGGTATTATTTACATTTATTAAGGAAACCCGTTGTTATATCTTCCATTATTTTATAGTGACTTATCAACATGTCATTAATAATTTCACCATCATCACTTTTTTTTTATCGAAATTCACTGTTCTCACTTGACAAAGGTTTTAAAAGAAATATTCTACATATTTTGTTAATAAAATTACTTCTGTCAAATGTCTGTAACGACTCCGTGTACAAAGTATTTACATGAAATATTTCTACTTTTCTGGCCGTTTCGTGTGTCTCTGCTCAACTCTTGTTGCTTTAGATTAATGATTAAATGAAGTTAAAAAAAAAATAAAGACAATTTTAAAGGGAAGTGAGTAAATCTGTTTGATGTGTCCACTTCAAAGAGCCAGTACTGGACAGGATTTGTGAGTGTGTGGGAGGGTCTATCATTATGACGGCGCGATGGACACAAGGCGATGTTTGTTGACAGTGATAAAACTATGTAGTTGTCTTTCCTTGTCAAAATGACGGCCCCCCTTTAAAAGCTCGTATTTGTCTTCCTTGATGCGTTTAGTCCGTTTGTTTGGACAGGGTCCGTCACTGGTCTGTGAGAGTGGACAGGTTATATCTTTATCATTCTATATTTGCAGAGTTAACTTTACCCACATCAACTTTGACTTTATTCAGGTTTAACCCTTTCTGTGCCATTCATCGCTGTGTTAGGCCCAACCCTTATCTAATGAGTTTGTTTATTTTCATCAAATCCTCGTTTATCTACAAAAGTTTTTATTTCATTGCATTTTTTGGTATTTTTAAATACATGTATTTCACAATGTGGCCGATAAATTGCAGAATACATTTGTAATTTTAATCATTTATTGGCAAAATAAATTTTGGTTGAAAAAAACCCCCAATGATTAGTCATTGTCAAATTCAAATTTTCAGGAAACCTTCTCTTATTATTTGACATGCATAGAGCAGACGATATTAAAGCACATTATTGCATAGCGTTGTTGTTGTTTTTTTCCCACTGCATATGTAGCAGTGAACGTCCTTGACACTGTCAATCTTCTTGACCTATTTAATTCACGTGGCAGCGATAATTACATTCTATTTATTTATTTTTACAATAAATCGAAAACAACAAGTGAATTCGTCATTGTTGTTATAAGTGAAATAATAAACACAACTTTACCGACAGTTGTATAACAATTTCATTTGCTAATTGAGTCCCCATAGTTAATGTAAGAAAAAAAATGGGACTGAATGTTAGATCGGACTTGGGCATGACCACGTCACGTGTAGGCGGACTGAACCAGCCCCCCCCCCCACCCACCCACCCCTTTGCGATCGTTCACATCAACGTCATCAATGACATCATTTATAAACACTCGCCCATCCATCAGCTCATCTTCTAGACTACTCTAGACCTTGTAAAATTTAAGAACCCATAGTGGCCCACTATTAAGAATGTCAGCACACCCCCTGGTCTAGATAGTGTTGTTGGCTGTGTGAAGATGAGATGTTTCTCTTAGATTACACTAAGTACTACTGTAAGATACTAAATAGATGTGTCCTTTTTTTTATAGTGTTCTTTTCTTTAATCCCCACCACAGCCGAGAGTGCAGTGGTGAGGGAGGCATAACGGAACACATATGAAAGTGCATAACCTGATGTCTACGTCTCTCACTTTGATTTTAAGCTGGGCCGCAGACTTTAAGCTGGGCCGCAGACTTTAAGCTGGGCCGCAGACTTTAAACTGGGCCGCAGACTTTAAGCTGGGCCGCAGACTTTAAGCTGGGCCGCAGACTTTAAACTGGGCCGCAGACTTTAAACTGGGCGCAGACTTTAAGCTGGGCCGCAGACTTTAAGCTGGGCCGCAGACTTTAAGCTGGGCCGCAGATTTCGTGGGGCTTTCATTAGAACCTGAAAAAATCGTATTTCTCTCAGGAGGGATCAAACCTAGGACCTACGGGGCGACAGTTGCTTGATCTACAGTCGTCCCCCATTCCCCATCGTTGGGTATCTAACAGTGTCTTAGCATAATTGTAAAAGCTACATGCCTTGATTCCTATAGCGGTAACTGCTACATGTCTTGACAAACATTACCATTAAATCTACATGCCTTGATTCCTATAGCGGTAACTGCTACATGTCTTGACAAACATTACCATTAAATCTACATGCCTTGATTCCTACAGCGGTAACTGCTACATGTCTTGACAAACATTACCATTAAATCTACATGCCTTGATTCCTATAGCGGTAACTGCTACATGTCTCGACAAACATTACCATTAAAGCGCTACATGCCTTGATTCCTATAGCGGTAACTGCTACATGTCTCGACAAACATTACCATTAAAGCGCTACATGCCTTGATTCCTATAGCGGTAACTGCTACATGTCTTGACAAACATTACCATTAAAGCGCTACATATCCTTAAAGGCTTGAAGACATCTGTCATCAACTTTTTTCTTTTTAAATTTATGTGAATTTCCTCACAGATAAGTAGGTTCTTCTCAAATGTTCAGTTCTGAAAGGGTGGTTCCGGTTAGACCATGTGGCTGCAAGGTACCGGCCATTTAAAGTCATTTGGATGAGGTTATTATTCAAAGAGGACATTTTTTTTTCTCGCTTTGGACAAATATTGTATAACGTTGTTCTAATTTATTACTGTTTTTTTTTCTTTTGTGTATTGTCATGTACATTATGTTGACGTTTTATAACATTGTATTTACTTCCCTTGAGTTATAACATTGTATTTACTTCCCTTGAGTTATAACATTGTATTTACTTCCCTTGAGTTATAACATTGCATTTACTTCCCTTGAGTTATAACATTGTATTTACTTCCCTTGAGTTATAACATTGTATTTACTTCCCTTGAGTTATAACATTGTATTTACTTCCTTTGAAGTTTTTTTTTTTAACATTTAAGAGAGCGACGCCATTTCCAATGTATAGATACCATTGAAAAAAATCACAATCAATCAATCATACACTCTTGGATTGACATCACTAAATTTCTTCAACTTTTAAAAAAATGTCTTAGTTTCACTAACTCTTTCTTTCTTCTGCTCATTGATTGCACTCTTTGTTCCAAGTTTGGGTTTTTGTATTCTGCTTTTCTCTGTAATACGTTTAGAAATGTTCATGTTTTAAGTCTGTGTAAGGATGTATAGACCGTATAAACCACTCATGGGATGGTATATGGTACATCCTTCTTTCATCAACACCAATAGCCCGAACATGCAATGACCATGGAGGCTCCAGTGTAGACCACATCAGTGGTTCCCCAACTATTGCAGTGTACCCTTCGAGTTGAGTGGACATGGGAATATTTACCATGACCTGAATAAAATACCCAGTCTCTTCGAGGATCGAACCCAGGACGTAAAGGCTCGACACTCCAGCCCCTACATCCCAAGACCATTCTGCCCCCTCCCCCTGTCACTCCACCACTCTTCTCTCTCTCTCAGACACACACACACATACACATATGCACACACTCATGCACGTACCCTTTCTCTCTCTCCCCCCTTTCTCTCCCTCCTTCCTCTCTCTCTCTCTCTCTTTCTCTCTCTCTGTCTTTCCCTCTACCCCCTCTCTCTCATATTGTACCAGCTCTTTTTGTTTTCTTTCCATTGTTTGTTTGTCTCCAGCTTCTCCTTTTGTCTCTCTATCTCGTTCTCTGGCACAATCAAAAAAAAAACGTACGCACAGACAGTCCGATAAAGAAATATCATATTTGTGTAAAGCTGATCTCACTACAATTACCAAGTTGATAAAGAAATATCTGACTTGTTGTTTTTTTTTTCGCTTTTCATCTCGTCGACACCACTTTCACTGCAGTTTTCGTAACAATAACACTGTATATTATGTTACACTGATAATGGAATCCAGCTATGTAGACAATATTGCTTCATCTCAAATGTAATAGGTCCACCTCATGCCAGATTCTTACGACTCACCTTTTAATAATTCTGTTCATTCTGAGATTAGAGATTTCTCAATTTGTTCACCTTATTTCATAATTCTCTTTAAACATATTTGATTCGTAGTTAGGGCGGCTATGGACATTGTAGTTGTAAGACCGCCAAGCTTATTGTATGTAACAGGTTCGAATCTCACCAATCCAAGTAGCGTCTATCGTTTGACACCCTCCAGACATTGATCTCACCCAATGGTCAGTTACAGCCTCTAGATATTGATCTCATTCAATGGTCAGCTACAGCCTCCAGACATTCATCTCACCCAATGGTCAGCTACAGCCTCTAGACATTGATCTCACCCAATGGTCAGTTACAGCTTCCAGACGTTGATCTCACCCAATGGTCAGATACAGCCTCCAGACATTGATCTCACCTAATGGTCAGCTACTGCCTCCAGACATTGATCTCACCCAGTGGTCAGCTACAGCCTATGGTTATTGGTGTTAATTGTATGATCATCTTCAGCTTCCAGGAATCGGTCTGTGTGGTCAATTGCAAACTGCGACCTTCAGTCATGGTCTCAGTGGTCACTGCTGCTTTGACAATGGTGTTAACGTAGATATTGATCTACAGTTATTGTTCCAGCAGTAGTACTGTGATAGTTAAAGATAAGATCTGCCAACTAATCCTGAAGAATAATCCAGAAGATATATGAACAATATCTAGATTATACTAAATATGTATCAAATTAAAGTTTATCAAAAGATAAAAAAAAAATATCCAGATTGGCAGCAATTGAAGTAACACGTTTTGCATGAATATGTTTTGTAGATAACAGAAGGTGTCAACTCATCCTTAACCCCTCGCAGACTCTGTGATGAAGCTGAGAAGACGGTATTACACATGCACTATACATTAGCACAACGGCAGACCCAATGATTAATTACTGGCTGGCCATTGGCTAATATAGCAGACTTCACGTGATGACAGACGCAGCGAGTTTCATTTCCCGCGCCTTCAAAGTACTTAGTCGGGACCTGTTCATGTTGTATATACAGAGCTCATATTGTCCATCAAAGCACTTAGTCTGGACCTGTTCATGTTGTGTATACAGAGTTCATACTGTCCATCAAAGTACTTAGTCTGGACCTGTTCATGTTGTGTATACAGAGTTCATATTGTCCATCAAAGTACTTAGTCTGGACCTGTTCATGTTGTATATACAGAGCTCATATTGTCCATCAAAGTACTTAGTCTGGACCTGTTCATGTTGTGTATACAGAGCTCATATTGTCCATCAAAGTACTTAGTCGGGACCTGTTCATGTTGTATATACAGAGCTCATATTGTCCATCAAAGTACTTAGTCTGGACCTGTTCATGTTGTGTATACAGAGCTCATATTGTCCATCAAAGTACTTAGTCTGGACCTGTTCATGTTGTGTATACAGAGTTCATACTGTCCATCAAAGTACTTAGTCTGGACCTGTTCATGTTGTGTATACAGAGTTCATACTGTCCATCAAAGTACTTTCTAGAATGAATTTCCCTGGCCGTAAAATACCTAATCTCGATATCTTTGAGTACTTTGAGTTAGAGAGTTCCAAACTAACCACGAAACAACAAATTTCTCATACAATGGGTCCTTTGCATATGATATTGTTTTCATATAGCTAAGTGATATAACGCTCACGTATATATATATATATATATATATATATATATATATATATATATATATATATATATATATATATATATATATATATAATAGGCATAAATATTTTATTGCATATCAAGTGTTCGTTTATTGAGGAGAAATACATTTTAACTGAATCTGCACATTTCCACAGCCTTATTTTGAATGACTTTGACCTAAATATTATGAAACATAACATGCAAGTTGTTTGACGTAAGTCTTCATTCTGGCCTTTTACCTAAAAAGAAAAAGTTTTCTTGCTTCTTTTTCTGTTTCGAATTTTTTTTTTTCAAGAAGAAATAAATGTGTAGGATTGCAGTTTATTTTATCGCTAAATATCTGTCTTATATTAACTTAAGTATGGATGTTTCATACTGTAAGACTACTAAAAATGCACAATTGCAAGCTAAGATATTTTGGCGTATGGCTTTCGGGAGGGTTGAGCCGACGAGTGGAGTAAAACACCGAGCAGGCAGACATAGACTCAGACAAAAAACAAACGTGTTAGGTTTATCTGCTGTACACAAAGTGGTGTAATAGCCACTGATGGCGTCTCGCGGTGTTTTGTGGGTTGTTGTTTTCCTCCCCCGCCCCCCCCCCGCCCCCCCCACCCCCAGTGTCTCAATTTAGTGAGATAACTGGAATTAAGGGTTTACATTGATATATCGTGTGGTGGGTGAAAGTGTCGCGCAGGTAGAGAGATCCTATGTTAGCGGAACACTTGTTGAGTTTACCGGTGTATACCTTATATGTATGTATACCTTGTGCCCCGTGTGTCTAATGGAATCCTTCAGCGTGCGTGTGTTCTGGTAGGTTTTGTTCATTTATCTCATATCGGTACTTTATGATTTGTGAAAAAGGTACTGTCAAATGTTTGTTTTATTTGGGTTAATGTTTTTTGTGCTAAATTTATTTATCTTGTTGCCTTGTGAAAGTGATTTTATTCAATGAGGAAACCTAAAATTCTAACTGTGCTGTGTTCAGAAACATTGTAGCCAATTTATATACATGTCTTGTTGTTGTTTTTTTTTTAAAATCTAGTTGATTGAATCGTCGGTTTTACTATTTAATTTTTTTTAATGTGAGCCAATAAATATAGTCATATATTTTAAGTCAAAATTTCTGTGATGTAGAGTTTATGGTACAAAAATGGTTGAAGAAGTCAAATTAAACAAAAAATTGGAATGTCATCGATGATTGAAAATTATACAATAACTATATCTATATATAGGATAGTCTTATAGTGATCACTGCTGTCAGTTTCCAATGATTAGTGTTGTAATGATACAGGATTAATTCAAGTGAAAACTGATCTAAAGATACAGGATTAATTCAAGTGATTACCGATGTAAAGATACAGGATTATTTCAAGTGATTTCTGATGTAAGTTCTGTTGTATTTGTTTTTCTCACCATGGAGTCGGGCACTGTGATGTCATTGCTGTGTCTCCTCTTGACACTGACCTCACTCGGCGAGGCGGTCATCAGCCCCAGGTGCCTGCTCCCCCACGACACCGGGGACTGCGACAAGTACGTGACCGGCTACTTCTACGACACGAACATCCGCTCCTGTCGACGGTTCTGGTACGGCGGGTGCGGGGGTAACGCCAACAGGTTTGAGACCCTGCGGCTGTGCGAAGACGTCTGCCACCCGAAGAGACGGGGAGGCGATAACATAAGCGGAGGGGCCCATCTCACCCCCAGGCCTCTCAGCAGGTATGAGACTTATACCAAGTCCAACAGTAGGACTAACTATGACGTCATTCCCACCCCTGCGCCTGAATTGTGCGACCTGCCCCACGATAAAGGACCCTGTTTGAAGTACACGGTCAGGTGGTACTACAGCAATGACCAGGGACGGTGCCTAAGGTTCTGGTACGGCGGCTGCCATGGGAACGACAACAGATTTGAAAGCGAGGCAAGTTGCAAAAGCCGTTGCCCACGACAAGGTGAGTATGTCGATGTCATGCACTGTGTGAGCGGTACCGTGTATGCAGATCTTATCTTTGTCTGTGAGAAATTCTGTGTTGTAGATCGTATCTTCGTTTGAGAGTAACACTTTGTTACAACGTGTGTTATTGGTTATTTTCTTGACTCATCCACTAATACAGGAGCATTTGTTTAGGGCCCAAGAATATCCGCAAAAAATCTAATAAAGTGTTAGTGAATGAGTAGATTGAGACACAAAATAATAGAAAATACAATCTTTGATTGACCTTAAGAATAGCTTCTATTAGTAAGTTTCATTCAAGCTCATGAAATATGGCAAAGCTTCTCCTTCATACAATACATACAACTACATATAACTACATACAATACATATAACTACATACAATACAAATAACTACATACAATACTTACAATACATACAACTACATACAATACATACAACTTCATACAATACATACAACTACATATAACTACATACAATACATATAACTACATACAATACAAATAACTACATACAATACTTACAATACATACAACTACATACAATACATACAACTTCATACAATACATACAACTACATACAATACATACAACTACATACAATACATATAATACATACAATACATACAACTACATACAATACATACAACTACATACAATACATACAACTACATACAATACATACAACTACATACAATACATACAACTACATACGATACATACAACTACATACAATACATACAACTACATACAATACATACAACTACATACGATACATACAACTACATACAATACATAAAACTACATACAATACATACAACTACATACGATACATACAACTACATACAATACATACAACTACATACAATACATACAACTACATACGATACATACAACTACATACAATACATAAAACTACATACAATACATATAAATAATTTAATTTCTGTTGTCAGTTCAAATTTCTTTATACTATTTTATTCTACGTTTACTCAATAACTTTAAATTGCTTTAAAAAATGGGATTTCTAAAAACATGTTTAATGGTACAATGGTGTTCCTTGGTGGTTGTTTAATGGTACAATGGTGTTACTTGGTGGTTGTTTAATGGTACAATGGTGTTCCTTGGTGGCTGTTTAATGGTACAGTAGTGTTACTTGGTGGTTGTTTAATGGTACAATGGTGTTCCTTGGTGGTTGTTTAATGGTACAATGGTGTTCCTTGGTGGTTGTTTAATGGTACAATGGTGTTACTTGGTGGTTGTTTAATGGTACAGTGGTGTTCCTTGGTGGTTGTTTAATGGTACAGTGGTGTTCCTTGGTGGTTGTTTAATGGTACAATGGTGTTACTTGGTGGTTGTTTAATGGTACAGTGGTGTTCCTTGGTGGTTTTTTAATGGTACATTGGTGTTCTTGGTGGTTGTTTAAAATGGTACAATGGTGTTCCTTGGTGTTTTTTAATGGTACAATGGTGTTACTTGGTGGTTGTTTAATGGTACAGTGGTGTTCCTTGGTGGTTGTTTAATGATACAATGGTGTTCCTTGGTGGTTGTTTAATGGTACAGTGGTGTTCCTTGGTGGTTGTTTTTTTTTTTTTTGGGTGTGGAAAGAGGGGTGTGCGGCGTCGGTCTCAGGTTTTGCTAATGCTTACATGACTATAGTCTACAGAACTTTCCGTAATTCAGGATGTAAACTTTAGTCTATAGAACTGTCTGTGTCTCAGGATGTAAACTGTAGCTTATAGAACTGTCTGTGTTTCAGGATGTAAACTGTAGTCTGCAGAACTGTCCGTGTTTCAGGATGTAAACTGTGGTCTATAGAACTGTCTGTGTCTGAGGATGTAAACTGTAGCTTATAGAACTGTCTGTGTTTCAGGATGTAAACTGTAGCTTATAGAACTGTCTGTGTCTCAGGATGTAAACTGTAGCTTATAGAACTGTCTGTGTCTCAGGATGTAAACTGTAGCTTATAGAACTGTCTGTGTCTCAGGATGTAAATTGAAGCCTATAGACCTGTCTGTGTCTCAAGACGTTCCAATATGTATTGTTTTGGTCAAAAAACGGCACACCTATCCTTCCCTTCGGTACGCCACTGATATGTTATTACCGTCTGTACGACACTGATATGTTATTACCGTCTGTACGACACTGATATGTTATTACCGTCTGTACGACACTGATATGTTATTACCGTCTGAATGGAGCATTCGTTGAGTCACACCACTCAAATAGTTCACTGTATTCATGTTATTTGTAATGCGTTGAAATGGAACTTCACTTTTTTTTATAAAGAAAATAGACATTTGCAAAATACAGTATTAAATGCAGTATTAAAACAGATTATGCTTTTCAGGTTGTCGTCTTACTCGGCAGACATTCTTCAAAGTTCCTTAACACCCCCGACTGTGGTCATGACACCCTTTTTCTTTTTTTTTTTGTACACAAAATTACCCCCCCCCCCCCCCCCCCCCCCATTTCTTCACGGTTACGTTCGTCTGTTTACAAACCAGTTACAACCTTCTCTCAGCTTTTAAACTACAACGCTGTATAAGTAGTGTTGTTTGCACTTCTTAGTTCTTAAGCGTTTACTTTGTGTGTTTGAAAAAAAATAGTACGAATAAAACAGCTATCGTCTGCATCTTAACCGCAGCAATTCATACGCCAAAAAAAAAAATCCGTCAATTTCAGACAGAACAACTCAGTTGAAGCTCATTTTGTAAAAAAAAAACATTATTTTGTTTCCTCGCTGCATTGTTAAATTATTTTTGTGTATGTTTGTGTTTAGATGTTTGCTTTAAGTTGTACGTCAACATTTGGAAATGCATGCACACTCACACGTGTGTACATGTTTTTGGCAAACAGTAGAATGCACGTGTCGTAATTCTAGATTTCTATGCAGATCAACTTCAAAAACTAATGTTAGAGTTTGAAAAAAAAATGTAAGGAACATATTTTATTATAAATGAAGCATATTTGGTCAAACATTTTGTAAGATGGGGTGCTGGGATGGTGGTGGGTAATTAGTGAGTCCGACCAAGTGTGATGAATGGCATAGGCTCAAACCCTGAACCCATGGCTCGTCCAGCTGTCTGGCAGATGTACCGTGAGAGACAATGGACAGCGACTTCTCTGCGGACATCCACGACCACTGCCCACAACAGTGGTGACCAGCTTGATATCAGTAACACGTTAGAGGGTCTTTAAATAAATGTAGATTGTAAGGTCATATGTAATGTAGATTGTGAGGTCATACGTCATGTAGATTGTGAGGTCATACGTAATGTAGAGTGTGAGGTCATACGTCATGTAGATTGTAAGGTCATACGTAATGTAGATTGTGAGGTCATACGTAATGTAGATTGTGAGGTCATACGTCATGTAGATTGTGAGGTCATACGTAATGTCGATTGTGAGGTCATACGTAATGTCGATTGTGAGGTCATACGTAATGTAGATTGTGAGGTCATACGTAATGTAGATTGTGAGGTCATACGTAATGTAGATTGTGAGGTCATACGTAATGTAGATTGTGAGGTCATACGTAATGTAGATTGTGAGGTCATACGTCATGTAGATTGTGAGGTCATACGTCATGTAGATTGTGAGGTCATACGTAATGTAGAGTGTGAGGTCATACGTCATGTAGATTGTGAGGTCATACGTCATGTAGATTGTGAGGTCATACGTAATGTAGAGTGTGAGGTCATACGTCATGTAGATTGTAAGGTCATACGTAATGTAGATTGTGAGGTCATACGTAATGTAGATTGTGAGGTCATACGTCATGTAGATTGTGAGGTCATACGTAATGTCGATTGTGAGGTCATACGTCATGTAGATTGTGAGGTCATATGTCATATAGATTGTGAGGTCATACGTAATGTCGATTGTGAGGTCATACGTAATGTAGATTGTGAGGTCATACGTAATGTAGATTGTGAGGTCATACGTAATGTAGATTGTGAGGTCATACGTCATGTAGATTGTGAGGTCATACGTCATGTAGATTGTGAGGTCATACGTAATGTCGATTGTGAGGTCATACGTAATGTAGATTGTGAGGTCATACGTAATGTAGATTGTGAGGTCATACGTAATGCTATTGATAATCGTCTGGCTCATCATTGGTGTTAGCTTCAATCGACTCCTATTGGCCACAATGGTCCTTATACTAACTGGGTACTTTAGTTCAACATCGAAATAATAGTGAAACGACCGACTTTATTTCTAGAGCTGAAAATAAATCTATATTTTTTTCCTTACCTGGTCAGTTTTCTTGCCAGGTGTCATAATCGATCGCTTTTTGATTTGTATATTTAGACTAACGATGGGCGTATTCCAGATAACAAAATCTTTTTTTCATCTACACTCACCCACTGTTCACGCTAGACTAATGATGAATGCTGTGTTGTGATCTAAACTAAAATGAACAATATGTAATGGTTGTGATGAATACTGAGTTGTGATCTAAACTAAAATGAACAATATGTAATGGTTGTGATGACTACTGTGTTGTGATCTAAACTAAAATGAACAATATGTAAAGGTAGTGATGAATGCTGTGTTGTGATCTAAACTAAAATGAACAATATGTAAAGGTAGTGATGAATGATGTGTTGTGATCGAAACTAAAATGAACAATATGTAATGGTTGTGATGAATACTGTGTTGTGATCTAAACTAAAATGAACAATATGTAATGGTTGTGATGAATACTGTGTTGTGATCTAAACTAAAATGAACAATATGTAAAGGTAGTGATGAATGATGTGTTGTGATCTAAACTAAAATGAACAATATGTAAAGGTAGTGATGAATGCTGTGTTGTGATCGAAACTAAAATGAACAATATGTAATGGTTGTGATGAATGCTGTGTTGTGATCTAAACTAAAATGGACAATACGTAATGGTTGTGATGAATGCTGTGTTGTGATCTAAACTAAAATGAACAATATGTAATGATTGTGATGAATGCTGTGTTGTGATCTAAACTAAAATGAACAATATGTAATGATTGTGATGAAGGCTGTGTTGTGATCTAAACTAAAATGAACAATATGTAATGGTTGTGATGAATACTGTGTTGTGATCTAAACTAAAATGAACAATATGTAAAGGCTGTGATGAATGCTGTGTTGTGATCTAAACTAAGATGAACAATATGTAATGGTTGTGTATAAATGTATTGTCGATTGACCCAGAGGAGTTTCCGTCTCATGGAGTTAACTTATGTATTGACGTTATTGACTTTTTTGGCCATTCCTTCCGTACCCTCCCACTCTCTGGCTGACTTCCAATGATCGTTAGAAAGTTGTATTCATTTTGTTTGCTTTAGCCGAAATTCTGATTATTTACTTTCAGTTTATTTTCCCATAAGTTATGACTTAGGAAAACGTCGGTTTATCTGGGTGATTTGGGGGAGTTATCGCCTGTTGCAGATGGTGAGATTATATCCTAGAGAGATAACTTACCTTTGTCTCCAGCAGTATCTCTGCATCTTCTGACCCATGTCCGATGTTAATGAATGGCTGCTAACAATGTAGTGCGTACATCAACCATTGTAAACTGAACTATGTTCCCGTGTTCGTGTTACTTAGATTCGTCATACAGGTAGCAGGCTAAATGTTGGTCATTTACCATTGTGGGTCAGTTACCAGGTCAAATATAAAGTAAACTGTGGGTCAGTTACCAGGTCAAATATAAAGTAGACTGTGGGTCAGTTACCAGGTCAAATATAAAGTAAACTGTGGGTCAGTTACCAGGTCAAATATAAAGTAAACTGTGGGTCAGTTACCACGTCAAATATAAAGTAAACTGTGGGTCAGTTACCAGGTCAAATATAAAGTAGACTGTGGGTCAGTTACTGGGGCCCTGATACCATCGTATTTGAAATAAATGAATGCTGGTATTCAGTGCTACACGTATCGCACATCCATAACACTATCATTTCAATAGCACTTAGAAAGGTATCGTTTAATGTGCTACATCCCGCTACATTGCGCACAAAAAAGTTACATTTCCTACAAAAAGCTACATTTCTTACAAAAAGCTACATTCCCTACAAAAAGCTACATTTCCGACAAAAAATTGCACCTAATCAATATCTTATGCCACACACAGCCTTTGGAAAATTAGAGGGGATCACTGCCTGGAGTAAAACCCATTCGCTGTATGAACTTACGGGCACTTACGGCGCTAACCTGGTTTGTCTACATTCTGTGACCTACAACTGACACTGAGACTGTAAAAGGGGGACAACAAATGCCGGTTTACGCCTAATATCTATTAAAACCCCCAACCAACACAACGCTCTAAAATTTAGTTCGAAACAAGGAATTATTCCCATATGCGGCACATACTAACAAAGCCCCCCCCCCCCACCCACCTCCCACTCCTCCCTCTCCCCCCGGCAATGCACGTGTCATGTGATCAAGTACATGTCGTTGTTGCTCTCCACTGTAATCCAATGACAATGATCATCTATCTCACAACACTGGATCCAGGGACAATGGCCCACAGATCGTTTCCCTCGTCCACGCCATTAAGCCTGTCCTGTCATGGATACAAAATGAACATTAGCAATGAACTGAGCAATGGAATCCTCGCACTATCCTTTTATAATCTGTATGTATCGTGTCACCTCGGGTGAATTGGATCGGATTTGCTTTAACGGGTCAATCTACTATGTCAAAGTTGTTGTGTTCATGTTTTGTTGTGTTTTTTTTGTTACTAGAATATCAACAAAATAAGTGAAGACGTAAATTAAAAAAAACTGCCGATGCTCGTCGCACCAGATTGTAGTTTTTAATTTATCGATATAGATTTGAAGACAATACATCCATCAATAGTCTTTAAAAAAAGTGAAATAGTTAAAACAAGATATAAAACAATAGAACATAAGCCCAATCATATTCAATTTGTAATGAGGATATTAAAAAAAGTTGATTACGAATTTTTTTTATCTTATCTGAATTTTCTATTCAACACAGACCAGACCATAAAGTAAAGACAATCTACTACACATACACACAAATAAATCATGATTTTAATGTGTTCGTATATTTTTAAAATGCGATACTTTTTATCTCCCATTTTCCACTACGATATTAGGAAAAATTATTAACAGCAAGTGGTCTGTTGAACTTACGAAAAATGGCGGATTTATTGAGATCCTCTATTCGTATTTATTGAGATCCTCTATTCGTATTTATCGAGATCCACTATCCGTATTTATTGAGATCCTCTATTCGTATTTATTGAGATCCTCTATTCGTATTTATTGAGATCCTCTATTCGTATTTTAAAATACTCGCCTTTCTTTAAGCCAAGAGACTTTCGTTTTAAATTGCTGTATTCTATTTGTTGTTTTTTTTTTCGTGAAGAATCTATTTTCTTTTTTAAAATTTTCTTTTAGCATTAGTAGAGGTTATAGTTAGTGCACATACTAACACAGTCTCACTCCACAACACGGAGGTCGATTATGCCAACGTTCTGAGCCCCATCAGCATGGTGAAAGGTTTACTTTCCATTGGGTGGCAGATAGTTCATAATACGATCGAAATAAGATCATAGATATTTAACGTTCACTTCCTAATAAGGAAGCGTTAAGAAAGTTGGAATATTTCTCATTTCGGTAAAATCTAACTTTGAATATTACCTTAATGTATGGTTTTCACTGCCAGATTTTCGCAACCCGGTTCAAATCAGCTCGCAACCCATCATTTTGTCTCAACCCCAGCGGCGTAGCGTGGGTATCGGCCGCCCAGGGCGGAAGACGATTTTGCCGCCCTCTCATTTAGGTATTTCAATTTAATCTATACATTTTTGCTGCCCCCCTAAAAAATAATAAAAAGTGCCGCCCGGTGCGGACCGCACCCACCGCCCCCTCTCCTAGGTACGCCACTGCTCAACCCACTATTTGAGATTCACTGTAGTAAACAATGGTCAATAGTAAACAATGGTCAATAGTAAACAATGGTCAATAGTAAACAATGGTCAATCTAAATGTAACTCGGTATCTAAGCTTTTATAAATATTTCTTTCAATAATAAAAAAAAATGCAAAATATTGTATTTATTATCTTTTTTTTTTGAGTCATATGTCTTTGTTACAATTCTATTTTGAAGTCTCTCCGGCCAAAACAATAGCTAATTTAATACCTCAAGCAACATAAATATTGTCAAATCTGAACCAAACATAAAAAAAAGATACTTCCTGTCTGGGTCTGGCCTTGACAATATTACGGAAGGCCGTCTTTTTATTTTTTAACTTACACCCGGCTATTGGCTTAGCTGAGTGTGCCTTCCCTCCCCCCCCCTCCCCCTCAAGGCTCCGCGTCTCCGAAAGTGTCAGACATTTTGATGTAGGATATAGCTGTAATACAGCGGTGGTGCTGGGTGGTATGCATGACCCAGGTCATAATTTGGAATTCATGTGGCGCCCCCTACCGACCAATATACACCTCTGTACTGTGGAGCCTTGCTACTGTCTCACTGCAATACTGTCTCACTGCAACACTGTCTCACTGCAACACTGTCTAGTCACTCTATTGCAACACTGTCTTACTCCAGCACAGTCTAGTACAACCTGTCCCAATCCAGCACTTTCTAGCTGCAACACTGTCTCACTCGAACACTGCCTCACATCAACACTGCCTCACATCAACACTGCCTATCTGCAACACTGACTTGGTGCAACACTCACTCCAACACCGTGTAGCTGCAACACCGTCTCGAAATCACCCAACCACCACCACCTTAAAAATGTAATTGCCATCCTCACCCATTAAAAGTCGCGGGGCCCAAGTGGAAAACACCTTTTTAAAGGACAAAGGGTGTCATCTCTTCTATACAAAAACATAATAGGCTAGGCACTGAATAGTGGGTTATAGATGTACAATCTGACTGATAACGATGTACAATCTGAATGATATAGATGTACAATCTGACTGATATAGATTACAATCTGAAGCATAACGATGTACAATCTGACTGATATAGATGAACAATCTGACTGATATAGATGTACAATCTGACTGATATAGATGTCCAATCTGACTGATATAGATGTACAATCTGAAGCATAACGATACCATGCAATGTACTGGTATCTTCTTGAATTAATCTGGTTTGTTTTTTCCCAGACAACGTGACCTACAAACTTGACCTATTAAAAACTCAACCTAGTTTAAAAAAAACTGCAACCCTTTTTTTTTTTTTACAAAATAAATGACCTAGTTTGAGTTCTAAACTACAACACTTCTGCAGCGCAGACGACAAGGAAAGTTAAAGGCGGGCTTTGTTTTCAGGCTTAGGAAAAGAACTGAAGCAAAAGCATTTATTATACACAACTGTCTATCAGTTTATACTGAATTGAAAACTTTTTATAAGTGTTAGTAGCTTACCACTTACACAAAACCTACACCAATGTCATCAGATATCTAGCTACTTACACTAAACCTACACCAATGTCATCAGATATCTACTCACACTAAACCTACACCAATGTCATCAGATATCTACTCACACTAAACCTAGACCAATGTCATCAGATATCTACTCACACTAAACCTACACCAATGTCATCAGATATCTACTCACACTAAACCTATACCAATGTCATCAGATATCTACTCACACTAAACCTACACCAATGTCATCAGATATCTACTCAAACTAAACCTACACCAATGTCATCAGATATATACTCACACTAAACCTACACCAATGTCATCAGATATCTAGCTACTTACACTAAACCTACAACAATGTCATCAAATATCTACTCACACTAAACCTACACCAATGTCATCAGATATCTACTCACACTAAACCTACACCAATGTCATCAGATATATACTCACACTTAACCTACACCAATGTCATCAGATATCTATTCACACTAAACCTATACCAATGTCATCAGATATCTACTCACACTAAACCTACACCAATGTCATCAGATATCTACTCACACTAAACCTACACCAATGTCATCAGATATCTACTCACACTAAACCTACACCAATGTCATCAGATATATACTCACACTTAACCTACACCAATGTCATCAGATATCTATTCACACTAAACCTATACCAATGTCATCAGATATCTACTCACACTAAACCTACACCAATGTCATCAGATATCTACTCACACTAAACCTACACCAATGTCATCAGATATCTACTCACACTAAACCTACACCAATGTCATCAGATATCTACTCACACTAAACCTAGACCAATGTCATCAGATATCTACTCACACTAAACCTACACCAATGTCATCAGATATCTACTCACACTAAACCTATACCAATGTCATCAGATATCTACTCACACTAAACCTACACCAATGTCATCAGATATCTACTCACACTAAACCTAGACCAATGTCATCAGATATCTACTCACACTAAACCTAGACCAATGCAATCAGATATCTACTCACACTAAACCTAGGCACAGTGTGCACTGTACCTAGGGCCTACGGACTTTTCAAGGGCCTACGAAAGCCAGAACATAAAGTGAAAACAAGTTCAGAATGCCAGTAAAATGTAATAGTGTTTGTATTAAAGTAACTATATATAACCGTGTGAGATGAGCACCCGAGCAAGTCAAGATGCAGTGTTGAAGATCTGTAAATTACAGTTTGTTAACTTTTCGGCTCTTTGTCTTAGCAAAGTCACATAAGACGTCCTCAAATGTCATTTTCCTCTTCAAATCCTTTTCAATTGAAAGTAATGCCAGGGAGGCAGGCCCGTAGCGTGGGTGGGGCCAGGGGCCGGGCCCCCCCTTGGTTTTGTCTGACCCCCCCTCTGCTTATTTGCTCTACTTATTAAAATGTAATACCTGCCCCCCTGCTATTTCCTGGCCCCTGCTGTAGAATGCTTGGCCCCTGCTGTAGAATTTTCACGCTACGGGGCTGCAGGGAGGATAGTCTTGTTTGTCTCATCGTTGACCGAAGATTCGTTTTTATCAGTTTTAGTAAAGGAACGTTCCCCTTCAGCACATGTTGTAAAAATTGAAAGATAGATCCGGAAAGCAATATTTACATTTGGAAAACTTGTCACCCAACCTATTCTGTATTTGTGCTGTAAGCATTTCAGCCACAGTTTTCTTGAGTGATTCTTTAGGAGTGATTTGGCTTCATGCACAGATGCTGGTGGTTGACGTCCGCTTGTAGCAATATCAGATAATGCTTAATTCCTTCTTAGCCCTAACGGGCCATCGGGGCAGATGAACTTAAGTCAGGTACCCATTTAAATCTGGGTGGACTTTTGGGACGACTTTGCACCAATTTTCACCTGGAAAAATTCTCGTGGTTCTCACCGAGGATCGAACCCAGTACTCTCAGGTTGACAGTCGAGTATCTACACCACTCGGCCATCCGTCCCACCGAATGTCCTTATAATTGGCATAAAAAGCTCTAGTAGCGTCACTTCGTTCTGATAGTCCTTGCAACATAAAGGTTTTTTTTCTTTCAAGCACTCTGTCAATTTTTACCTTCGCTGCGGTGAAAGCGAAAAAAACGTGTAGTACTGTAGACTGACAGAACAATAGCGAAATTGTTGACTACAGCTGAACAGCTCTCCACAGCAGATGAGCCTACCAAATTTAAGCTGTGGGCAGTGCATGGCACCCACTCCGCTAGTTTATTACATTATTTCTGGTATTGCGGGATTGTTGGTGCACATTGTGGCAGAAGAAGTGAATGAAATGTCATTATCACTAGTATTACTAGTTTTACCAGTAATGCAATCAGTGTCTCTGGCTCTCTGCTCATAAATTTCAGAAACGAACCCCGAATTTATTTCAATGTTTTTTCTTTCTCCTCCTCTTTCTTCCGCTTCTCAAATCCTCTCTCGTGTTTCGTTTTCTATCCATCAGACTTGGTTATTTAAAAGTACTTTCGTTACTTTTTAAAAATTTTGTAAGAAAAAAAAGAAGCACACGATTAACGATAAACAACGAATGCGAAGCGCATGACGTAACACCGGAATTACTATGTCATCATAGCACAGAGTGTGCATAGAATAATTAACAATGCGAGAAGTTTATTTAAATTTTAAATCGCAAAGAAGTGCGGGTGCATTCTTGAAAAATATTAAAAATGAAGTCGGGGAGGGGCCTACGACTTTGAAAGTGCCTAGGGCCTACGATGACCTTAAGACGGCACTGCTCCAATGTCATCAGATATCTACTCACACTAAACCTACAACAATGTCATCAGATATCTACTCACACTAAACCAATGTCATCAGATATCTACTCACACTAAACCAATGTCGTCAGATATCTACTCACACTAAACCAATGTCATCAGATATCTACTCACACTAAACCAATGTCATCAGATATCTACTCACACTAAACCTACACCAATGTCATCAGATATCTACTCACACTAAACCTACACCGATGTCATCAGATATCTACTCACACTAAACCTACGCCAATGTCATCAGATATCTACTCACACTAAACCTACACCAATGTCATCAGATATCTACTCACACTAAACCTACGCCAATGTCATCAGATATCTACTCACACTAAACCAATGCCGTCAGATATCTACTCACACTAAACCAATGTCATCAGATATCTACTCACACTAAACCTACAACAATGTCATCAGATATCTACTCACACTAAACCAATGTCATCAGATATCTACTCACACTAAACTGTAACAATAGCTTGAGATAGGTCTATACAATTTTAGAACCACTGTCCAAACTCATGGGTCCATGATACAGTCATATGTTTTGATAACTAGAATTCCAGCGGTTGATCTTTGTTTAGGGTAAAATTGGTTGTCACCACAGGTTATGACCCTCCAGAGGTAGGTGACGATAGATGTAATTAGGCAGACAAAGGAATACTAGCCCATAGTGAGTTTTTAGCCGCACCAATCCCTAGGCTGGAATAAGAGTCATTAATATGTAGATGAGTTAGAAAGGGTGTTAGGGAACCAATCAAAAGTTCTGGGCGTTTGTGGCACGTGATAATTCACCAACACATAAATAACAGAGGTAACGGAAATTTGGACAGACTGACAGTTCGACAGACCGACGATAGAGACATCAGGACACCAGTTGTAGAGATAGTTAGAGGAGAAGTTAGTGGAGAAATAGTAGAGGCACAAGCTATCAAGTTATTGCGTTTTACAGTACACAGTCAAAGTCTATTTTATTGAAATTTCTCTGTATAATCCTTTCGGGGACACAGGATACTAAGTGTCAAAGTATTGCCAGATAATTCCTTTCGGGGAACCTGGAATACTACGTGTTATATTGTGTACGAAGCATTTTTGTGAATACTCACAGTAAACCTACACCAATGTCATCAGATATCATGACATCTCAAGAAATAAGACAATCCTCCGAACCACTGCAGCTGTTTGTTAGAGACCAACTCTACCTTCATGCACATAATAGAAATCTTTTTTTTTTACAAGCACCTTCTATCAGTTCATGGAAGTTGTGAAATACCTAACTTGCACTGTACTTGATTAATGTAAAATGTCTAGCTCCTGGTAACATGTATGTTAGTATGTTTTAACAAGTATGTGAGTATGTTTTAACATGTATGTGAGTATGTTTTAACATGTATGTGAGTATGTTTTAACATGTATGTGAGTATGTTTTAACAAGTATGTGAGTATGTTTTAACATATATGTGAGTATGTTTTAACATGTATGTGAGTATGTTTGGGTTGTCGTATGTGAGTATGTTTGTGTTATTTGCTGACATTAGGTCTGCACACATATGGTTTTTTTTTCAGCTGATAAAATTGAATATCGTCTAACAAAATTTGAATACAATTATTATGGATGTTTAACAGTCTAAATGTGACTCTAAGTGAAGCACACAGTCTTTTATACTTTTTAGGGGTCCTAGGCTAAGGTATTTTGGGGCCCTAGGCCAATTAACATTAGGTACCATATTAACAAAATAACTTTCAATGTCATTGCTTGCTAATCCTGGGCCTCTAACCATCTCTGAAACAGGACCCCATCTGATACTCTCAAATGTCAAGTCATGACATGCATTAAAAGGTCAACGCAGGCATAATGTCCCTATTGTGGCCCCACAGAGGAGGGGGTGGGGTGGGGCTAGTCAGCCGCCAGGTTTGCCTATCTATAAGAGCGGCCCTGACTAGGGGATTGGGGGGGGGAATGTTTGAAATGCTTGTATCATTCAACAGGCCCCTTGTGCTTACCCTACCCAGCAAACACTAATTTTAAAAGGTGACATACACATGTATCATTAATTATTCACATCCGTATTGAACATTATAACTATTTTGGTCCATCTCTTGCTAAACTCACATCATATAGAAGTCCAGATTGGATATATCAAGCCTTGTTGATACGCGAATCTTTAAACCCTGATAGATGATTATGCTTAATTTGGTTTAAAATGCACCGTATAACCTACTAAAAAATTATTACAAAAAAAAAAAAAGAGGGGGAAAAATTGACTTCAAAGGGCTTAGAAATTTTATTATATTTGTTTCATTAAAAATATAAAACCGCTTGAGCCAGCTAAGTGAATCATAGTTTTTATTTGTTCGTCTTGCCTAACTGCAGAGCTTATTTATAAACAGCGATAGTGTGGCGATTTTTTTATTCCCGTGCCAATGGCCTCCCCAACTCTACTCACACATGCACAATTGCATCCTTTATATTTCAGCAAATCGTAGAGAACATTTAACCTGTTATAGTCCAGCCTTCACCCCCTCCCCCATTAACGGAGGTGTGCCTATTACCTACTTTATCTAAACTTTTCTGAACAAAACTGTTACTTATATAAACTCTCTCTCTCTCTCTCTCTCTCTCTCTCTCTCTCTCTGTCTCTGTCTCTCTCTCTCTCACTCTCTCTCCCTCTCCCTCTCCCTCCCCCTCCCCCATTACTGTATCATATGTTGTTGTTGACATGAAGTCTGCGCTCCCGATGTTACCTCCAGACAAAACGAGTTTATTTTAAGTTGTTTTTTCTTTAAGTCTTTAGTTTCAGCAGCCCGGGGGGTGGGGGGTATCTTCGTTCTCACGTTTAGATTACACCCTAACCCTAACCCTAATTAATTAAATAACAATGTGAACTTAAAGATGTAGACAAACTGGCAAGTTAAATTACGTTCAGTTGTATCCATACATTAATTTTTGTTGCATAGACAAACTTTCAAGTTAAATTACGTTCAGTTGTATCCATACAATAATTTTGTTGCCTAAGAATCCTGTTTTTACCAGGGCCGCCTCGATATGTGAGGGGGTAGTTATCCCGAACACTGGTCAAGGGCCCTAATCCTACAATATGTATTTTTTATTTATTTTGCCACAAAATTGAGGGCCCTGTTGGGCCCCGTTGTTATAATTTGTCCGAGGCCCCCAGTATTCCGGATGCGGTCCTGGTCATATTAATTCTTAGACACATTATCACAGACAGTAACAGGTGCGGGCAATTGCGCCCGGTGTAGCCCTTCAGGAACCTCGAGTTATATATATTCACATTGGACAAAATCATTTGAAAGCTGATACTATATCAACCTAAACTTGAGTTGTTTTTGTCTCTAAATGGTGTAATATTTTTTTTTTCACAATATTTTGTTCTAGCTTTAGGTAATATTCAAAGTTAGATCTCTACCTATATCAATAGAATTCAAACTTTCTCAACGTTTTATTAGGTTTAGGTATGTAACTATTTTTAACCTCGGGAATAATTTTTATTAAGCAACATTTTGTTAACCTAGATTCAATCTTTTTTTCATTTTATGTTCACCGCGTTCTTCATCATCGTATCAATAATCAATGATTTTCTATTTTTATTATCAATATACACTTTTTTTTCCAATAAAAAAGTCCCATGTTAAATAATGTCTGCTAATTATGAAGGCGTCGCCGCCCCATTAGTATCTCTATGCCGAATGCACCTCCCCCCGTGTTTGAATAAAGTAATCCTAAAACCTGACCCAAACTGGGCGGTCGACTTCAAACATACAGCCGTCAGTACATAGCTGTACACATTAGGGTGATAACAAAAAAAAAATTTTATGAAACCGCTTGCAATCGAGGAAACTTTATGTGTAATTTAAGAATATCAATTGCATTTTTAGTTTTTTTGAAAAAAGTTCCCCCACCTCCCCATTTTTTGGAAGAAAAAAGTGAAAAAATACATTGTATTTTTTTTTTTTCAAAAAAGGACGTTTTTTTTTTTAGCTTAATTCAAAAGAGTATTAATAATAACTAATCAACTTTTATTAACAAATAAGATATAGAACAGTTAGTAATATGTACGGAATGTACAAGAAATGTTCAAAACATATTTTGTCATATGAGCTTCAGATTCAAAAATTCAATTTTTCTCGATTTCGTATGAAGTTCCGCCACCAGTTTCACAGCACGTTCAGCAATTTGGTTAGATCTGGGAATGTCAATTAATGACTTCTCGACTGACCAATGGGTCTTTAAACACTTAATTGCCTTCTTGTATTCTATCTTGATGAGTGAGGTAAACAGTTCATTGAAGGACGCTTCATTGTAGTATTGCGAATCGAACCAAGCATTTGCCCATTCGTAGCAGATGAAGTTGCAGGCAGAAGCGAGAATGCTGCGCCACTCTGGTATCAGAAATAATGATATAACAGTAAATATTGCACGTGAGTTCCATCTTGCCTGGTGTAAATTTGGTAATTTATTCCAGCTGATGCTAGGCCAAAGTGGGTTCTCGCCTGTGCTAACATCTACTGTCGCAAGAAGCGGTAATCAGCTTGAAGAGTGACATAGTTTTGTGTTAATTTGCCAATGAAGGAATAGTTGAGTTCTGGTTTGCTCGTTGGCTCTTGAATAAGAAAATTCATGACATGTTTCAGAAGAAGGTCGAGTACATGGTGCTGACAGTCAATATATTGTGGCTTCTGAAAGCCATTGCTCAAGACATCATCCTGTATGAGCTTTACAATCCCGTGCAAATGGTCAGTATTTCTTCGGTCGTGTTGCAAACTAACATACAAATATTTTATCAAGCATCATATTCATCTATTAGCTGATGTAGTTCATTGTGAATGGCCGCGGCAGAACCACTCTCACATTTGAGAAAACCAAGTTTGATTACGGTTGTCATATTTTTCAGCAAACCTACTTGATACTCTTCCCCTTGCACTCTTTTTCCATCAAACTGGAGACAATAGGGATCTTTGCTTTGAAGTTTTTGAACAATTTTAGTTTTCATTTTCCGTCCTTCAGAGATTACTCGTTTCCAGACACCCGCCTGACTTGGAACCGGCACATCATGACCCTGTTCAGCAATGGTTGCAAGAACGTCATGTGCTTTATGTGTAGAAATGTTTTTCAGTACTAGTAAACCCGCCGTTCTAGTGCTTGCTCTTTGGTATTTCGGTTTGCATTCAGAAGATGACGTTTAAGAAATTGTTTTTGAGACAGTTGTGTGTGTTTGTGTAGGTTTTGAGACAGTTGTGTGTGTTTGTGTAGGTTTTGAGACAGTTGTATAAATGCTTGTTAAAGTGAACCGATAGCATACGTCAATGGTACAATGTAACATAAATGTTTGTTAAGGTGAACCGATAGCATACGTCGCGTGGTACAAAGTAACATAAATGTTTGTTAAGGTGAACCGATAACATACGTCGTGTGGTACAAAGTAACATAAATGTTTGTTAAGGTGAACCGATATCATACGTCGTGGGGTACAATGTAACATAAATGCTTGTTAAGTGAACCGATAGCATGCGTCGCGTGGTACAAAGTAACATAAATGTTTGTTAAGGTGAACCGATAGCATACGTCGTGTGGTACAATGTAACTTAAATGCTTGTTAAAGTGAACCGATAGCATATGTCGCGTGGTACAAAGTAACATAAATGTTTGTTAAGGTGAACCGATAGCATGCGTCGCGTGGTACAAAGTAACATAAATGCTTGTTGAGGTGAACCGATAGCTTGCGTCGCGTGGTACAAAGTAACATAAATGTTTGTTAAGGTGAACCGATAGCATGCGTCGTGGGGTATAAAGTAACAGTTTGGGAATAGTGCTGTTTATTTATTTATAGTTTCCTATATTTGTACATTTTATGATTTAAACTTTGTGTGCCTCCTCGAAACACAGTGTGAGAATCACTGGTCTTGTGTATCTATATTGGCTGCGTTTGTCGCCAACTTTGCTTTCATCCTGAGCTCCAAAGGTCACCGGTTTATAAACACAGTTGACCTCATAAGACCTCAGTGTGAAAGTCGTGGCGGTTATCCCTCAACCAGAGGTGGCCTTACCAGTACTTCCAGTAGTGGGGCCTGAGGCGAAAGGCGTACACTAGGTTGAAGTGTCGGCTCTGTACAGTATCACATAATCTTCTGTCGCGGGGCCTAAGGCTGTCGCACTTGTTGACCCCCCCTCCCCCCTTACTACCTTAAAGTCGCTAACGTCTTCACAATGGACTAAATCCATACTAACCAATGAGAAATTCTTTTGATTGGCCCTTTTTCATTGCCCCCCTACACCGTGCATTCATTGGGACAACTCCCACAGTGCTATCATCGGGACTGCATTAGCCATGGATGTACAGCGGTAATTAGATAAAACATATATTATCGAGTGTGTATTTAGTGAATGGATGAATCGCGAGAAGTTGAACAACTAATCAGAGACATCTATCTTGTCAAGATATTAAATCCTATTTCAGTCACTTAATCTTTTAAGAGCATTTTCGAAAAAAAATGCTCTATTGTCTCCGTTTTGTCTGTCTGTCTGTCTGTCCGTCATCACCCTATATCTAAGCAACCATAAGTCCTAGACCCATGATGTATATATCATTTTGTAGGTCTTGGCCTGCCAAGTGTACATCAAAAGTCCATTTCACGATCTGATCTCTGAGGGCCGAAAAAGGGGGGGTTTTAGTACCGTTTTTGCTTATATTTTAAATATAAATAATAAAAGCTAATCAAAGGGGCTTAATCATTATTTATTTTTTTAACAGTTATTCAACATGATTACTTCTCTCTCTATTTATCAGACTCAGCAAAATCTATGGCTGTCACCCGGAAAAAAAAATACGGATTTCGTCCGGCGTAACCGTAGCCACTGCGTACACGAAAATGCTCTAAAAACGGAAGAGACTTAAATTGCTTGTTTTCTTATTGTGATTATGTTATTTTTATTCAATATCCATCTCTACTCAAGAGAGGGGAGGAGGCGGGGGGTAGAGAGTAGACCCGATACATTGTTTTGAAGCTCATGATGCCGCGGGGTTGGGGGGGGGGGGTACACCAAGCCCAACGTGTCCCCATTTTGTTTAATTATACTTGTATTTGTAATTTAAACATGAAATATTTAAATAAGCTATTTTTATAGGCGTCCACAAGACTTTGTTTCATGGGATTGATTTTAGTGGCATTTACCGTTCTGGTTAGTAACTAAACAATACGTACCTCCAAACTGTCATATTTCAATTGAAATGTTGTGCACTATATCACCTCTATGCGTGATACTGTGTGTATATAGAAAATCATCCATGATACATGGGACGTAATCGTGTAATGATGAAAACAGTCTCACGAGACTAATTGGGTGTTTTGTTGATTCAAGGGATTCCCTTTTTTTTAAATACTAGACTGGCTTAAGAGAGGGAATGTGTCCCTGTTTGAAGACCCCCCCCCCCATCTAGATCAGACACGTCTGTAGTAAACCAACGTTCTCTTAAAACACCTTTATGTATGTATGTAGGCCACAGTGGTCGTGGACTATGTGGGGGGCAGGGGGGGTAGGTGTGGGGGTAGGGTTGTCTGTGGCAGAAGGTTGTGAATGAAAATAAGTCATGGAATGGTGCTAGCTAGTGAAATAAATGTGTCACCAAAAATAGATAATCTATGTAAGAGAGTTGATGTCAAAGGTGATAAATGAACGAAAACAACACACAATAGTGACTAGAGTTACATATTGGTTAGAAATCTATTTTATTATGTCTGTTAGCAGTGCCGAACCTAGTGATTTGGGGGCCCGGGGGGCTTGACTACTTTGGAGGGCCCCTGCATTTTGACATTCGACACCATGACATGAGATAATGTTCTTAATATTTAATGTAAACAAAACTTTTTGGGACCCCCCGCAAGCTGGGGCCCGGGGGGACTTTCGATTTTGGACCCCACCTCCCCCACCCTAGGTACGCCTCTGTCTGTTAGCAAATATTTGATCATTTGCTTAGACCTATTTTCAGATGGAAAACATTTTTATTTTTTTTATTTTTTATATTATTGTTATTCCTTTTATGTCTGTTTTTTTCTTTGTGGTAAATTTTGCACTAAATGTAATTATATGTAATTACAATTGATTATAATGTAATGATTTGAAATAAACAAACTAAATGAATTAAATACGTTAAGGGGCTCACGCAATGGTAGATGGTAGATTTTAAGTCCCCAAACTAAATTGCAATAGGATACTCGAGGGTAAAGTCAGATATTGGGCTCCTACTACTTAAACAAAAAAACTGTGGTATTCTTGACTATTAACTGTTACCGGTAAGTCTTAATAGTGCGACCCCCCCCCCCTCCGACAAGCCTAGTTTCCATATCCGTAGGAAATATCTTTGTGTGTGAAAATTTATATTTCAATGTTTGTTTGATTACTACTTAACTGTTGTATTAGTTATATTATTTTTTATATTTATCCGGCTTGTCTTTGAGACTTATCTGACTTTTCTTTGAGACTTATCCGGCTTGTCATTGAGATTAGTGCAGCTTGTGTTTGAGACTATCCCGCTTGTTTTTCTTAGACTTCTCCGGCTTGTCTTTAAGACTAGTGTAGCTTGTGGTTAAGAATATCCGGCTTGTCTTTGAGACTATCCGGCTCGTCTTTGAGACTTATCCGTCTTGTCAATGAGATTTACCCTGTTTATCATTTAACAGCCCATAACTTTAAAAAAGTAGCACAATTGTGAAAAGTAGCACAATCCGGCGATACTGCAGTCTTGTTATATATTGCAATAACTTCCTCACGGACCAGTAGGGGGGGGGGGGAAACTAACCCCCGACCTTCAACTTATTTACAATCAATTAACCCAGTGACCTCTGGTGTGTCCTAAAAATAACAATGAGGAAATCCATCTCCATCAACGTGAACACCGACGCGCTTTATTCAATGGAGGGGGGGGGGTGTCATTAAAAAAATTTTACAGCTTGTATTTGTATGGGTTATACAACCAACTATCAGCCATTCATACCATTAAAATCTGCACTTCGTACTATCCGGCAAGGCAATATATCTTACCGTAATTAAAAAAAGATGGAAGATAGAAGGTTTCGATAATAAAATAATGTCTTTTTTTTTTTTAATTGGTTTGGGTGGGACTGAAAATAATGAATCATAGAGCTCCACGCTATCCGGTCTCGGCTTAAACCAACAAACGTGTACTTAAGGCCGCATAGTCGACAGCCAACTTACCTCACTGGGTTTATACATTCAGTCAGAGGCGGAGTCAACAGTGGGCTCGCTGGGCGCACGTTCTTTGTCCCGACTTTAAAAAGCCCCCCCCCCCCCCAGAATACCAATTTATATTATTTTTTTACTGTCTCTATTTTTTTTTCATGTGGGTCACTAGTTGTATTCCGCGCCCAGGGCCTTCGCCGACCTTAATCTTACCTGCATCTTACATGACACTATAAGGCCATACCATAAATAGAATTCACCAGGTTTTACGTCATTCGAACTCTCTGTGTTTTATGTTTAATCTGTTTGATCAGTTGGTGAACATCACTGTATGATCTCCCTTGCCCATCATCTGTGTCCGATGTCTATGACCTAGAATAAAACGATTAATGTTGAGGGTGGGAAGGGGGGGGGCAGCTTGGCTTTCAACCATTTCTTATACCAGAGGCGTCCTTAACAATTGAACCACGTGCTGGACCAAGGGCGAGTCTCATTTGGGGGAATAAGTGTAGTCTACTTATCAACGATGGTCTAATGATGTTCTTAGAACATTAAGGGCCTCTCCGTCTTTTATTGCGCAGCTCCAAACAGGGCCCCCATGGTATACATACACCTTTACATTTAGCCCAATTCCAACCCAGCGCTCCCCATTTTCAAACCACCCCACTGTAGAATCCTTGGTGTATTGAGTCTCTCTCTACATTTTATCAAGTAACTTGATGTGAGTGAAATATGACACGTTACATAATTGAACTATATAATGGCTCGAATATATCAAGTAAACAACAGAGCTGTATTATTGCTAAGATTTATGACAGAGCTGTATTATTGCTAAGGTTTATGACAGAGCTGTATTATTGCTAAGATTTATGACAGAGCTGTATTATTGCTAAGGTTTACGACAGAGCTGTATTATTGCTAAGATTTATGACAGAGCTGTATTATTGCTAAGATGTATGACAGAGCTGTATTATTGCTAAGATTTATAACAGAGCTGTATTATTGCTAAGATTTATGACAGAGCTGTATCATTGCTTATATTTATAGCAGAGCTGTATCGTTGCTCATATTTATAACAGAGCTGTATCATTGCTTATATTTATAACAGAGCTGTATCGTTGCTCATATTTATAACAGAGCTGTATCATTGCTCAGATTTATGGAATTATATAATAGAAATGTACAATGTCCCATATATGTACTGTAAAAAGTTGTATGATGTGGAGTTCACTTCTCACCAGGCCCGTAGCCAGGTCAAAGTAAGCAGGGGGGGGCACCAATACACAGCAAGGGGGCGCCTTCTCATTTTAGTTACTTTTTCTTTATTTTTTTCCTCTTTTTCTTCTTTTTAAAGCGGGGGGGGGGGCACTCCAACCTATCGAGGGGCACGGCCCTACAGTGCCCCCCAGTGCCCCCCTTGGCTTCGGGGCTGCTTCTCACGTGCCCTACTTTAACCGTTTTCTAGCTTTCTACCAAAAAAAAATCAAAATAAACTGATATTGGGACAAGTTAGAAGAATTTTAAAACTGAAAAAAAAAAAATAATAGAAAAAAAATAGCAAATTGTAATATATTGTGACAATAGAGCATTGAGTCATGTTATAAATGCATGTTTCTCAATTGTAATATATTGTGATTCTGTCCGTTATCCCCATTGACTCCTCATATGTGATCATTTAGACTTTGGCAATTACATCATCAAACTAAACTACACAATGGTTCACTGATATCGAACTATGTGTATCAGCCCACCTGTATCGAGTTACTTTATAGAACATAATGTCATCTATGTTGTCACATATAGGTTCTCTGGATGTTGTTTTTATTTTAAACAAACGTGGTTATTATAACTGAAGAGTAGAATTTCGGCAAATTCGTCATCTTATTCAAGAGCGAACTTTGGAAAATTCACGTATTCTAATATATAATCCTGCCAGACATCAATCAATGTAGCGTTACGGAAGCACATATTAAATTAGCGTTTTGTTTTTATTTCACACGAAGTATTACGAGACAAACTCCGTGCAATTTTATCTTTTTGGAGCAGCCATAATTTTCTGGATCAAATTATCAGTTTTTCTCTCATGTTAGAAATAAAAACAGAAGTGTAAATGTAAACCTAGAACACAATTGCAGTGAAAGCTCACACATATACACACACACATACACACACAGACACTATACATACATGAATAAACACCACAGACATACACACATATCTACAATGAATCGCGTCTACGTTTTGGGTAAACCCGTGAACTGGAGTCGACTGTACGGTCCAATGAGATTATTATTTACAAGTTTACTGTACTACATTTATTTTTCCAGACTCTATTTAATCATTACACTTGATGGAAGAATGTGGGGTTGTCTAGATGCTGTCTGCAGCTAGAGACAGAACGGAATTGTTTTCTTTAATTTAAAACAAGTGTCCAGGGTTTAAATAACAACTGGCCTGCCTACAATGAAACCGTTTGATATGGTCCTATAGTACCTACCGGCTTGGACGGAGGTAAAGTAAAAGCAACATTGAGTCACCTTCTGTGCGTGCGAACTTCTCTGTTAATCTATTTTAAAGGTTACAGGGCAATTTCGTTGTACGGCCATCAGCCATCAGATCTACGCGATGTGAATGGGGGACAGACTCCCCTACCCACCCAGCCACACCCCCATACACTATACAAAGTAAAGGGTGGGGGGTAAAGGGTAGTGGGAGGGGGGCATATGTCGTGGCGTAAAGTACAAATTTGTCAATGAAATGTTTAAGTTCTACCTGCAGCCTAGGGCGAATATAGCACACACACACACACACACACACACACACACAAACTAGGCCAATTTAATTGATCCTCCGGTTATTAAACAAAAATAATAACGTAGAAGGACCGAATCCCTCCCCTACCCTATTTTTTTTTTATTTTGCCTTTTGAATATATTTTACTAACACGGCAGAAATAATATTTCTAAGTGGAGAAAAACAATTCCCCAAAACGGATAGTCGCCCCTGCCAAAGGTATCCTAACTAAAAAAAAAAGGGTATTTTTTATTTCATGTTTTAAAAAAAAGCGGGGGGGGGGGGAGGGAGTGTCAGTTGTTGGTGTGTATGTGTGAAGGGGGGGGGGAGGAAGACCTGCTAGCGACTAGTCCGCCTCATTCAGAAACATGGATAGCCCCAAGGAATGTCCTTCTTCACATTGCCTTGTTAGGTGCCTGCCGTGGCTGTTATTGGTGGTGGGTCTATATTTGGGGGACTTTGTGAGTGAAACTGTAGCCCAGGATGTAGCTAGACGTGTCCCCATCACTAGACCGACAGGTGGGTTCTTCATGTTTATATTTCATTTCTTTTATATATTTTTATTAATATCATATAATGGTGACTTGCGAGCAGTAGTGGTGTTTTACTTTTTAAAATGTTTCCAAAAAGATAGTAATTGTTAACTAAATACATTCAAAAGAATGCATAACTACTGAAAACAATGACAATCGATCTTCAATTATCGCAGTTTATCGGTTTCAGATACCACGATAAGTAAATTTCCGAGTAGAGGATTCTAAGATTTAACATGAAATATTTTAACAATTTTCTCAGAGTTAACTAAACGATCACGACATTCTAAATACGATGTTTACATCACAGATTATATATTACAATAGCGAGGAAATCTATAAAGAGCATTCTCTAGTCAACATTACAGTGATATTGCTCAAATATATTGCACTAAATAAGAGGAGGGGAACAAAAGGCACCATAAACGTTACAAATATCCACGAGTGCAAGCATTTTTTCTACTGGTCAGTACAACCACCGGGTCCAAAACACGGACATAAGATAACCAAGACATAAAGTTCAATTTTATTCTATGGATTGAGCCCATTTCAATAACAGAGCTGTTCTTAATTAAAGCAATTTGTTTGCATTTTAAATATAATACTTATTATATTGCATTTAATTATTTATAAAATTATGTCAACTATGGCTCATATATGGACTATTCAAATAGCGATAGACGCATACAGTGAGATGGTGAGGGTCTATTGTAAATTGTAAACACAGTAGGACTAAAAACAGGAAGTCTAAACACTATCAGACTAAACACAGTAAGATAAAGACTGTCAGACTTAACACACTAAGTATAAACACTATCAGACAAACATAGTAAGTCTAAATACTGTAAAACTAAACACAGTAAGTCTTAAACACTGTCAAACTATACATAGTAAGTCTAAACACTGTCAGATTAAACACAGTAAGACGAAACACATTTTAAATTTTGATTACCTCTGTGAATGTGTGAAGAAACTTAGTTTATCTGATAAGTTTAAAACTTAACTGGGGCAGGATTGTAAATTTACATACAAAACATATTTGTATATGTAGGTATAGCACAGGCCGTTAAACCATGGTGTTATACTTCAAAATTCAAATTTCAGTATTTAAAAATAAAATTATGTTTCTCCTTGAAACTCGGACAAATAATGGTATACACACTTGGTACTTGAGATTGTACTTATTCCATTTATCATTTCTTGAATGCTGTTATATTCTTTTTAGCTAACATCAATGCATTTATTTGTGGCGTTAAGAGTTTAAACCCATCTCTCTACTTTATTAAAACTTTAGCTCACTAATATCTCAATTCTATAGTTCAAGTGTTTTGGTGATCTCGTATCATGTAGTCCCCCGTGGTGCATCCACGATTATGGAAATATCAGTCTCGGTGAGAACGTAAGAAGAGCCACTACAGAGTGGTCCCGTTGTGAAGTTACGAGTGCTTGACAAGGGTAAAAGATAAAATAGAAATTATCAATGGGACTTCAAACGTGAGTTCTCGGACCCCCAACTGAGCTTGTTGCCTGGTTAAATAATTGTATACGGTGTTCGCCTTGAATGCCAAAAAAGTACCATCTAAACACGGCTGTTTTATTGTTTAACAAGTGTCATATGGCCTATTTAATGGTATTGTACGAAATCAGGACAAGTTAAAGAGACAGACAAAAAATGAAGTTAGGCGCTAATTCATGTTCATCCAATAAACTGGTAGCTTCGTCACAAGTATAATATTGATGATAGATTTATTCCAATCATTCTTCGTCACAATGATACTTCTGTCGATGATTTTTTTATAGATTAAGCTAATGAATTAGTGTTTAATATTCACATTCTCTGATCTGATGCAATTTTTAAATAGACATACTGGAGTGTTGTTGTAATACAAATAGACATACTGGAGTGTTGTTGTAATACAAATAGACATACTGGAGTGTTGTAATACAAATAGACATACTGGAGTGTTGTTGTAATAAAAATAGACATACTGGAGTGTTGTAATACAAATAGACATACTGGAGTGTTGTTGTAATACAAATAGACATACTGGAGTGTTGTTGTAATAAAAATAGACATACTGGAGTGTTGTAATACAAATAGACATACTGGAGTGTTGTTGTAATACAAATAGACATACTGGAGTGTTGTTGTAATTCAAATAGACATACTGGAGTGTTGTAATACAAATAGACATACTGGAGTGTTGTTGTAATACAAATAGACATACTGGAGTGTTGTTGTAATACAAATAGACATACTGGAGTGTTGTTGTAATACAAATAGACATACTGGAGTGTTGTTGTAATACAAATAGACATACTGGAGTGTTGTTGTAATACAAATAGACATACTGGAGTGTTGTAATACAAATAGACATACTGGAGTGTTGTTGTAATACAAATAGACATACTGGAGTGTTGTTGTAATACAAATAGACATACTGGAGTGTTGTTGTAATAAAAATAGACATACTGGAGTGTTGTTGTAATAAAAATAGACATACTGGAGTGTTGTAATACAAATAGACATACTGGAGTGTTGTTGTAATACAAATAGACATACTGGAGTGTTGTTGTAATACAAACAGATATACTGGATTGTTGTTGTAATACAAATAGACATACTGGAGTGTTGTTGTAATAAAAATAGACATACTGGAGTGTTGTAATACAAATAGACATACTGGAGTGTTGTTGTAATACAAATAGACATACTGGAGTGTTGTTGTAATACAAACAGATATACTGGATTGTTGTTGTAATACAAATAGACATACTGGAGTGTTGTTGTAATTAAAATATTAAATGTACATAACTCACAATAGTTGAATACTTAAACATTCTGAATGATCGCAGGAATACTTTTATTTACATTCATAACAACTGATTTACAAAAGCTGAGCAAGACAGGTTGAATTTAGTTTAATTAATCAAGATAGCATGCCCATAGAATAAAGGTCGCAGAGTTATTTGATGATACTGACGTACTGTACAAAATACACAATCGTACCGTATGTGTTTGGTGATCCTGACAAATCTCTCAATCTTGAGTCTCACCTGTAGCCAACATTTAGTCTTGCCATTGTTACCGCCCTTCCTATTATTCTCCTGCAATGCTATGTTCGTGTAGATTGTAGTTCAGGGGTGGGCAAACGTTTCGAACCGCGTGCCACAATGGATTCTTAAATTTGATTGAAGGGGCGGATAAAGAGCAGATGGATAGAAGTTTTTACATGTTATAGAATGTAAACGAGCTGACAGGAGCAGAGCGTGGGATGGGGGGTGGGGGGCGGGTCTAACAGCCTGACGAGTTGTACTTGACCCACGGGTCGTATATTGCCCATGCCTGTTCTAGTCGTCAGTACTAAAGCATTTTAATTGGCGACAGACATCGCGCAGAATGAATTACTGACCCACGACATACGTCTCCGCCGTCCTAACCCAACATTCGGACTGTGTCCATTTGTCACAGAATGTCCAGTTCCACTGATAGCCTGAATACATGTTCATACCTTGTACTCTTTTTTTTTTTAAATCGTTTCTTCACATGCCACAACCTCACCACCCTACAACCTCACCATCCTACAACCTCACCACCCTACAACCTCACCACCCTACAACCTCACCACACTACAACCTCACCATCCTACAACCTCACCACCCTACAACCTCACCACACTACAACCTCACCACACTACAACCTCACCACCCTACAACCTCACCACCCTACAACCTCACCACCCTACAACCACACCACCCTACAACCTCACCACACTACAACCTCACCACCCTGCAACCTCACCACCCTACAACCTCACCACCCTACAACCTCACCACCCTACAACCTCACCACCCTACAACCTCACCACACTACAACCTCACCACACTACAACCTCACCACACTACAACCTCACCACCCTACAACCTCACCACCCTACAACCTCACCACACTACAACCTCACCACACTACAACCTCACCACACTACAACCTCACCACACTACAACCTCACCACCCTACAACCTCACCACCCTACAACCTCACCACCCTACAACCTCACCACCCTACAACCTCACCACACTACAACCTCACCACCCTACAACCTTACTTCTGGTAACAATCTTGCTGTTTTGTTTTATTTATTTAAACACGCTATTCCTCCCACATAAATGTTTATTCAAATTTGTTTAATCTAAACTTCTTAACTGCAGCGACTCTTGATTCTTGACACCTCTAATGCACAAAAAAACGTTACTCAATATATATTTTAAATGTTGGTTAATTTATTCTAAATATGTGCCACACCACCTCCATCTCTTTCTCTTTTACCTTCAACCCCTCTCCCCTCTCTTTTTCTTGTCTTCGCCTATCTCTCATTCTTTCCCTCCCCTTTCGCTGTCTCTCATTTTATCTTTCTTCCTTTTTTCTCATCTCTCACCCCAGTATATAGGCCTGTGATATAAATCTATTATACTGACACATCTTAATGTCCAATACAAACGCACGACATCAGTGTTATTAAAAGAATTATATCGTACCGTCAGTTTATATGTGATTTTTCAAGTACACGGCTGCTAACAGCTGTTAGGATTACGAACATCGTTAATTACCTACATTCTGCCATTAAGTTCTGCTACATACAATTTGCTATATACGAACTGCCACGTACAATTTGACACATAATTCTGCCACATATTTGTGCCACATAATTCTGCAATATACAATCTGCCATATACAAACTACCACATACATTCTGCCACATACTCTGCCATTTGAAATATGATTAGTCTATAGCTAATAGCTTGTCTAGTATTTTCCACGATTCAATTTCTATAACGCTTTCATTTTTTTATCCGTTCAAACTTGGCCTCCGTTATGTCTGTCTGTTATATCAGTTGTTTATTTTACTCAGAATGTAATAAATGTTACAATTTACTAAGTCAGTGTGATAGTAAACATTAAGTGTTTAATCATCCGTTACGAAAATACGTCAATTATTTGGATGCATTATAAATTTGACGTGGGTAATATAACTATTTACAAAAAAACAACATGGCTACCTATTCCATCATCAAACGTTCTCTACTATACACATTAAAATCTCCTATCTACCTTTAACTATTCGCTTTATACAGTAGATTGTTTTATAAAGTAAAAGTACATTTTTAATGATAGAATAAGTCAAATTATAAGTTTCTCTAAATGTTTTCCCCAAGCTATTTGTTTGAATCATGGTCCAATCGTGGGTACTGCACTGTCGGCTGTGGTGAGATAGTAGAAGAACATTACAAAACCGTTCCATTAGTGGCTTGTGGGTTCAAAGTCTAAGATGAAGTTATCTAACCAATCTAACAGAAACATCTGAGTCAATAAAAAATCATCGGCATAATTCATGTTTGAAGTTTGTTCTACTTTGACTATCCATGGGATGAAAACTTATTGTCCCTTACATTAGTATCAATTCCAGTTGCATCAATCATGAGTGTGTTCTCAATACATTAACTTGGTTTTTCGCCATATTTAGATTATATTCATACAGGCTGTCAATATTTAGATTATATTCACACAGGCTGTCAATATTTAGATTATATTCACACAGGCTGTCAATATTTAGATTATATTCATACAGGCTGTCACCGCTGTTTGCATAATTTCAATGTTCGATTCCGTGTGAAGTAGGTTTTTTTTGTTTAATTTTTACATTTTGTCTAAATCCCAACATAATAACTTTGTGAATAGAGAAAGGACTGTTTATTGCGAGGTAAAGGTACATAAAAGAAACGGGCGACCTATTTATGTTTACTGTAAACCATCCAACATTTTGCGGAAATTACTCTGCAAAAATATGCCAAAATATCCTCCGATAAATACTGGTTTTCTTCTGTAAATATTGCAGCTATATTTATATATTTTTTAATACAGCACCACAGCACGATAGCTCAATTTATATTATAATGTTTGATATTCATAAGTAATCAAATTAATTTGGTTAGATGTATTTATAAGGAACACTCAAAAAGTAAACATTATTATATTAAAAATTAAATTTAAAATCATTTTAGCTTGACTAATATTTGCGATATCCAGTAATTACAAGATTAGAATTAGGCCGCCCCACCCCGCCTCCCCCCCCCCACACACACACACTCTTCAAATGGAATATCTTGTATCAACTGTTTCATCAAAATGTGTTGAATAACATTTTCTGAGTCTGACAAACCACTTGAATGTAATTAATTATGTTTCCACCCCATCCATCTTTCCTCTATAGGACTATTCTAGATTTCACACTTTAATAAGTTTGATATGTCACAAAAACTAAGTGGTGCGGGGGAAAAAATCACAATATACATAGCACATATCAACATATTAGATCTCGGATTGCAGGAAAAAATGTACAACACCTGCATCAGAAGGTATTCACAATGTCTGCCAACCACGGCACTTTGCTTGCTTAATTGTAAGGAGGGATGTTTGGTTTCCTGTGGTATCCTCACAGTGATGAGACATTTACCTCTTGATTATAATACAGTAGTCAAACAGTGGGACGTTTTGTTCAGGGCGCTTTCAAAATTTTCACCGTAACCGAGGAATTAATGGCACCATGAGAACACAGGTCACTGGGGTGTGGGCGCCTGGGTTTTAGCCTGTAGCCTTCACCAAGCCAACATGCGAGGGAGCCACGTATGATTGGATATGAGAACCACTGGTTTAGAACATGGCTGTCGGCTCGCGTACCCTGATTGGTGCCGTCTGTCCAGCCCAGGATGTGATTTAATTTTATTTATTATTATTATCTATGATCTCATGCATACATAAAATATCTCATTCTTAAATTGACCTCACACGAGACTAGCCGCATGTCAAGTGATGGTGTTGCAGTTGCTATTTTGACAGGCACGGCACATGGCTAAGGTTTGAATCTCAAATATAATAAAGCCATAAAATGTCAGTGGTGCCTCCATTTTAAACTTTGGGTACAAGGCCATTGTGATCGGTACGTATTATCAAATATATTCATACAGTGCTTATACCTGAGCTCTAGACCCACCTATGAGATGAGAGGTTGCCACTTTCCACCCAGGTATCTCCGCCCTAACTATGTAAAAGTTCACAGTCAATTCACACAGACAAACAACCAATGAAATATGCCGACGTGTTGTCGGAGTTCAGTCTTTTGTTTCCATATTAAGCTCATGAGGTGTATCGTACAAGTAGACAAATTGAGGGGAGAGGGGTGTGAGGCAGTGGTCGTTCATCAATCAGCTCACTATCATCTTGATAATGCCCACACACATTGATATGACACACGTCAAACTAGTATATACTTCTACACATAAACAAGAGATATGGTATTGTGCGCAGCTCTCATTTATGTTTTGTATTACCACCTTATTGAATATATGACCAGACTTCTACCTCTGGCATCATAATGCTTATACTGTATAGTAATCACCTGGAAAAAAAACAACGTTATATTATATACTATTTTATAATATTAACTTGATTTAACGGTCTAAACATTATTAAAATTGATAAAAATTGTTAAAATTGCTTTGAAACAATATTCCGTTGTGTGACAATGTTGTTTGAGTTGTTGTTTAGTAGAGAGTTGTGTGACAATGTTGTTTGAGTTGTTGTTTAGTAGATAGTTGTGTTTTTAAATATTTATCATAAATATGCAGTTTAAAAATCTGGCATACCCATTTTTTTAATGCAAATTAGAAACATTAGCAAATGTTATATTTTTTTTATTGAAATAATAATATCTCTATTTTTTTAATCATTCACTTTCTAGAATTTCAGCTCACTTTATCATTAGCATTGAACATTTTTTAAAAGGTGCACTAAAGTAAGCTTACCACATTTTCTAAATGTCAAAGTACGGACACTGGGGAGGAGGTAAGGTGTGATGGGGCTAATAGTATGGACACTGGAGAAGAGGGAAGAGGTGTTGGGGCTAAAAGTACGGACACTGGAGAGGAGGGAAGAGGGTGATGGGGCTAAAAGTACGGACAGTTTCGGTCGCCAAAGTTAGTCGAAAATACGAACTGTCCGTAAAAAATATTGGAAGTACGGTAGCCTTAGAGTACATTTTCATCTTTTCTCACTGCTGAGATTGAAGTCAGATTTGCCATGGATGGGGTCAGTGAGAGCCGGACGTCGAAATTTTATATAACAGAAAATGAAGAGCATCTACTCAGTCATTTTACCAAAAAAAAATATAGAAATTAAATTAGTACAAATCTGGCTAATCGAGATCCGCACACAACTTATTGATGATCCGC
>JAGDYQ010000379.1:305872-321413 GCA_021962125.1 Bulinus truncatus | reverse complement strand
TATTGCTGGATACGTTTTAAAACAGACAACGAATAATGACAAAATATATTGTTGAAATCCTTGCTGCATTTAGGAATTCCTCAGCAATTCATTTTTGTTCAAGAAAGTAAGTCGACTTTTTTCAATTTCAATAATTTTGGAATTCTCCAGACTATTTTCATACTGGCAGTCGACACGCGCTGTTTTTTTTTAACTCCGTGTGACGTAGAACCTCACTGTCCTCAGACTTTTTACAGCGATGTACTCCTTTCAACTCGTGCGGTGCCGTGTATTTTGTAACTGCAGATATGTGGCTTTTATTGCCATGAACATCCTTTTTACACCGCATCACGTAGAAGGTCTGTAAATGAACGTATTACGGCTGGTTCACCAAAGGTCTATGCTAGACGATTATGTATATATAGATGTAATTTCATTTTTAAACACTTCTAAGTTCTTTGGAGTGTTAATTTTTCTTTCGTGGTGGCGGTATTTTAATTACTTATTTTTATAGTCTGCATAGCTCTTGTAAGTTGGTTCTTATATGACCTCTTAGTTAACCTTGACATTATATCTGTCTTTAGTTTTCAAATCTTGACCTGTTCTCACATAATTATAACTCTCAATTTCCAGCACACATTTAAATACACATACATAACCCTACATTTCGATTCCATAAATTAAAAAAATCCTGTGGGACTAAGCATAATCGCTGTATAGTCAGTGTTTACAATAGGAAAAAATACACATGAAGATAAAAGATATTGAAAATAAACACTTATAAAACATAAGGGCGCATTTTCTCGAGTCTTACTGTTCTTTTTTTGCACACAAGCTTTGATTAAAATCAACTGAAATGCAAAGCAAATGTCCTTCCTCAGATCATAAAAATATTGAAATAAATGGGCTGCACCTCTACCAACTTTGATCGTAAGAGTGAGAAATGGCTACGGCTCTACTATCTTTGATTAGAGATGAGAAAAATGGTTGACGGCTCTACTGTGTCAACTTTGATTAGAGATGAGAAGAAAATGGTTACAGCTCTACTAACTTTGATTAGGAGAGGTAGAAATGGTTACGGCTCTACTAACTTTGATTATGAGAGTGGTATACGGTTACATGGCTCTACCAACTTTGATTAGAGATGAGAAAGTTCTGGTTACGGCTCTAAACTAACTTTGATTAGAGAGTAGAAATGGTCGCATGACGGCTCTACTAACTCTTGGATTAGACATAAGAAATGGTTACATGGCTCTACTAACTTTGATTAAAAAGAGTAGGAAATGAAGCTACGGCTCTACTAACTTTGATTAGAGATGAGAAACGCCGGTTACGGGCTCTACTAAATTTGATTAGAGATGATGAAATGGTCATGGGCTCTACTAACTTTTTGATTTGAGAGGAGAAATGGATACTTGGGCTCACTACTAACTTTGATTAGAAGATGAGAAAATGGCTACAGGCTCTACTAACTTTATCGATTAGAGAGTAGAAATGGTCACGGACCTACTAACTTTGATTTGAGAGGAGAAATGGCTACGGCTCTACTAACTTTGATTAGGGAGAGTAAGAAATGGCTACGGATCTACCAACTTTGATTTGAGAGGAGAAATGGCCATGGCCTCTACTAACTTTGGATTAGAGGAGTAGAAATGGCTACGGCTCTACTAACTTTGATTTGAGAGAAGAAATGGCTACGGCCTCTACTAACTTTGATTAGAGAGGTGACTAATGGTTACGGCTCTACTTCTGGAATTTTGAATGAGAGAAAGGCAGATATGGCTACGGCTCTACCATAACCCTTGGATTAGAGAGTAGAAATGGCTACGGGCTCAACGGTTAACTTTGATTAGAGAGATGAGAAACGTGGTTACGGCTCTACTAACTTGGATTAGAGATGAGAAAATGGTTATGGGCTCTACTTGGAACTTTGATTAGAGATGAGAAATGGTTACGGCTCTACTAACTTTGATTGCAGAGATGAGAAATGGTTACGGCTCTAAACTTTGATTAGAGATGAGAAATGGTTACGGCTCTACTAACTTTGATTAGAGAGTAGAGATGGTTACGGCTCTACTAACTTTGATTAGAGATGAGAAATGGTTACGGCTCTACTAGCTTTGATTAGAGAGTAGAAATGGCTACGGCTCTACTAACTTTGATTAGAGATGAGAAATGGTTACGGCTCTACTAACTTTGATTAGAGATGAGAAATGGTTACGGCTCTACTAACTTTGATTAGAGATGAGAAATGGTTACATCTCTACTAACTTTGATTAAAGATGAGAAATGGCTACGGCTCTACTAACTTTGATTAGAGAGTAGAAATGGCTACGGATCTACTAACTTTGATTTGAGAGGAGGAAATGGCTACGGCTCTACTAACTTTGATTAGAGAGGTACAAATGGCTACGGATCTACTAACTTTGATTTGAGAGGAGAAATGGCTAAGGTTCCTACTAACTTTGATTAGAGATGAGAAATGGTTACGGCTCTACTTACTTTGATTAGAGATGAGAAATGGTTACGGCTCTACTAACTTTGATTAGAGATGAGAAATGGTTACGGCTCTACTAACTTTGATTAGAGATGAGAAATGGTTAGACGCCTCTACTAACTTTGATTAGAGATGAGAAATGGTTACGGCCCTCTACTAACTTTGATTAGAGAGTAGAAATGGCTACGGCTCTACTAACTTTGATTAGAGTAGTAGAAATGGCTACACACATGGCTCTAGTAACTTTGATTAGAGAGTAGAAATGGCTACGGATCTACTAACTTTGATTTGAGAGGAGAAATGGCTCACGGCTCTACTAACTTTGATTAGAGAGTAGAAATAGCTACGGCTCTACTAACTTTGATTTGAGAGGAGAAATGGCTACGGCTCTACTAACTTTGATTAGAGAGTAAAAAGGCTGATGGGCTCTACTATCACTTTGATTAGAGAGTAGAAATGGTTACGGCTCTACTAACTTTGATTAGAGAGCAGAAATGGCTACGGCTCTACTAACTTTGATTAGAGAGTAGAAATGGCTACGGATCTACTAACTTTGATTTGAGAGGAGAAATGGCTACGGCTCTACTAACTTTGATTAGAGAGTAAATGGTTACGGCTCTACTAACTTTGATTAGAGATGAGAAATGGTTACGGCTCTACTAAAGTTGATTGAGAGTAGAAATGGCTACATGGCTCTACTAACTTTGATTAGAGAGGTAGAAATGGCTACGGCTCTACTAACTTTGATTAGAGATGAGAAATGGTTACGGCTCTACTAACTTTGATTAGAGATGAGAAATGGCTACGGCTCTACTAACTTTGATTAGAGAGTAGAAATGGCTACGGGCTTTACTAACTTTGATTAGAGATGAGAAATTGAAACGGCTCTACTAACTTTGATTAAAGAGTAGAAAATGTACACGGATCTACTAACTTTGATTTGAGAGGAGAAATGGCTACGGCTCTACTAACTTTGATTTGAGAGGAGAAATGGCTACGGCTCTACTAACTTTGATTAGAGAGTAGAAATGGTTACGGCTCTACTAACTTTGATTGAGATGAGAAATGGTTACGGCTCTACTAACGTTGATTAGAGAGTAGAAATGGCTACGGCTCTACTAACTTTGATTAGAGGTGTAGTACCGGAACTACATGGCTCTACTAACTTTGGATTAGAGATGAGAAATGGTTGATGGCTCTACTAACTTTGATTAGAGAGGTAGAAATGGCTACGGCTCTACTAACTTTGATTAGAGAGTAGAAATGGCTACGGCTCTACTAACTTTGATTAGAGATGAGAAATGGTTACGGCTCTACTAACTTTGATTAGAGAGTAGAAATGGCTACGGATCTACTAACTTTGATTTAAGAGGAGAAATGGCTACGGCTCTACTAACTTTGATTACATGCTATGGCTACTAAGGACGGATGGTCGAGTTTTAAAGCGCTCGACTGTCTACATGATGAAGGGGCGTCTGATCTCCGGTGAGAGACCAATGAAATTTCTCAGGTCTTGGCTCTAATTCCCGTGGTTCCCTTCAGACCATTGCACTTACCATCGGCTATGGTGGGGATGAAAGAAGGCCACCATAAAAATCGTCCCATTAGTGGTTTATAGGATATAAGAGATTTAATCTCATTCATACACATACAAGCTCACATATTGAATATACAAAAGCAAACTGTACACTTAAAGGTAGAAATTATATAAGTGTTTACATGTTTGTCTTTCCATAACATCCTTTATGTGGGCTACAGAAAGCAATTAATTTTTTTTTATATAATTTTTTTTTTTTTGATTTTTTTTATATTTTGGATTTAAAGATAATTAATGTGTTGAGAATCCCAAGCAAATCTAAAAAAAATATTAAAACAAAGTATTAGACAATCCTCATTTTCAAAAGACCACTGAGCTAAAAGTAGATCAGTGGAAATTAGAGAGAAAAATAAGTTTTCCATTTTTATATATTGCTAAAACAGATCATCCGGTATTTTAGCCCCACCCCATGAGCCCCTCCCCCCAGTTATATTACAGGAGTTATAAAAAAAGTAACCAACTATCAAATGTATCTTTAATATTTTACAATTGTTTTGGAACGATTATATTATGTTCCATTATTTTTGTAAATCCTTCTTCATATTGAGTTATAAAAAATGGTAACAACCTATCAAATGTATCTTTAATGTTTTACAATTGTTTTGAACGATTATATTATGTTCCATTGTTTTTGTAAATCCTTTTTCATATTACAGGAGTTATAAAAAAGTAACAACTATCAAACGTATCTTTAATGTTTTACAATTGTTTCGAACGATTATACTATGTTCCAATATTTTTGTAAATCCTTTTTCATAACACGCCTCATAAAATGTTATTTTCAGACACATGGACTTCTCACTTGAAAAGTATGTTTCGGAAAACTCTTCAAGGTAAATGTACAGGTATAGGAGCACAACAGAGTACCACCGAATCAATACAATTTAATAAGTTCATCAGATAAATCTAATACAGCAGCTACAGAATCTACATCTCCATTGTTTGAAGCAATATTAAACTCAACAGTGAAATCTACTAAGCTATTGTTCTACAACATCGTCTTCACCTACAACAACACCATATGAAGCATTTATAACTACCCAAGAATATGCATCAATACCATCAACATCATCTACAACATCATCTACAAAAGAACCTCCGTAAAACAACATCAAAGACATGGCTTTCTCTATCAACTTCACCGACATCATTGCATTAAAACCATCATTACCAACATCATCGCTCGTGCAAACAAATCTTTGCCACAATAATTAACATCGCCAACCAAACAATCTCTTCTAACATACGAAACGACATCATCGCCATCAACAACATCACCATAGCATCAACATCATCAACATTAGCACCGTCAATAATAGATTTTTCAGGTGCGAAAATGCCTAAATGTAATTTCGTCTGCATCAACGTCGCTAGCATCGATATCGCCAACATCAGAATCGCCAGTAATAACCGTCTCCGTCAATAGCAGCCTCGTCAATAACAGCCTCGTCAACAACAAACTCGTCAACAACAACCTTGTCAACAACATACTCGTCAATAACAACCTCGTCAATCACAGCCTCGTTAATAACAGCCTCAGTTAATAACTTGTATCGTCAACAACAGCCTCGTCAATAACAGCCTCGTCATTAACAGCTTCAACAACAGACTCGTCTATAACAACCTCGCCATCAACAACAACAACATCATCAACATTAGCACCGTCAACAATAGACCGTTCAGTAGCAAAAACGCCAACAAGAATTTCGTCAACAGCCTCGTCAGCATCAACATCATCAACTTTAACATTGCTCACAACAGCACCGGTAACAACAGTCTCGCCTGCATCAACATCGCCAGAAACAACTGCCGCGTCAATAACAACCTCGTCAACAACAGCCTCATTAACAGCAAACTCGCCATTAAATACCTCGTCAAAAAACAGCCTCGTCAATAACAACCTCGTCAATCACACCTCGTTAACAACAGCTTTGTTAATAACAGCCTCTGGTCAACAACAAACTCGTCATTAAATACCTCGTCAATAGCAGCCTCGTTAACAACAACCTTGCCAATAACAACCTCGTCAATCACAGCCTCTTTGAACAACAGCCTCGTTAATAGCAGCCTCATCAACAACAAACTCGTCATTAAATACCTCGTCAATAGCAGCCTCGTCAACAACAACCTTGTCAACAACAGCCTCGTTAACAACAGCCTTGTCAATAACAACCTCGTCAATCATACAGCCTCTTAAACAACAGACTCGTTAATAACAGCCTCATCAACAACAAACTCGTCATTAAATACCTCGTCAATAGCAGCCTCGTCAACAACAACCTTGGCCAACAACAGCCTCATTAACAGCAGCCTCGTCAATAACAGCCTCGTCAATAATAGAGCCTTCATCAACAACAAACTCGTCATTAAATACCTCGTCAATAGTAGCCTCGTCAACAACAGCCTCGTCAACAACAAACTCGTCAATAACAACCAAACACCAACAACATACTCGTCAATAACAACCTCGTCAATCACAGAAATTGTAAATAACAGCCTCGTCAATAACAACCTTGTCAATAACGAGCCTCCGCCAATAACAGCCTCAAACAACAGACCTCGCCCATAACAACTCGCCATTAACAACAACAACATCATCAACATTAGCACCGTCAACAATAGACTGTTCAGTAGCAAAAACGCCAACAAGAATTTCGTCAACAGCCTCGTCAGCATCAACATCATCAACTTTATCACTGTTCACAACAGCACCGGTAACAACTAGTCTCGCTTCAGATCAACATCGCCAGTAAACAACTGCCGCGTCAATAACAACCTCGTCAACAACAGCCTCATTAACAACAAACTCGCCATAAAATACCTCGTCAAAAACAGCCTCGCCAATAACAACCTCGTCAATCACACCCTCGCTAACAACAGCTTACGTTAACAACAGCCTCGTCAACAACAAACTCGTCATTAAATACCTCGTCAATAGCAGCCTCGTTAACAACAACCTTGCCAATAACAAATCCTCACCAATCACAGCCTCTTTAACAACAGCCTCGTTAATAGCAGCCTCATCAACAACAAACTCGTCATTAAATACCTCGCTTAATGGCAGCCTCTAATCAACAACAACCTTGTCAACAACAGCCTCGTTAACAACAGCCTTGTCACGATACCAACCTCAACAATCACAGCCTCTTTAACAACAGACTCGTTAATAACAGCCTCATCAACAACAAACTCCTTCGTCATTAAATACCTCGTCAATAGCAGCCTCGTCAACAACAACCTTGTCAACAAACAGCCTCGTTAACAGCAGCCTCGTCAATAACAGCCTCATCAACAACAAACTCGTCATTAAATACCTCGTCAATAGTAGCCTCGTCAACAACAGCCTGTCAACAACAAACTCGTCAATAACAGCCTCGTTAATAACAGCCTCGTCAATAACAACCCCGTCAATAACAGCCTCGTCAATAACAACCTCGTCAATAACAGCCTCGTCAATAACAACCTCGTCAATAACAGCCTCGTCAATCACAGCCTCGTCAATAACAACCTCGTCAATAACAGCCTCGTCAATAACAGCCTCATCAACAACAAACTCGTCATTAAATACCTCGTCAATAGTAGCCTCGTCAACAACAACCTTGTCAACAACAGACTCGTCACTAACAACCTCGTCAATAACAACCTCGTCAATCACAGCCTCTTTAACAACAGCCTCGTTAATAACAGCCTCGTCAACAATAAACTCGTCGTCAAATACCTCGTCAACAAAGAGAAGAAAGAGAGATAGCCATATATTGGAACAAAGTCGTCATTGTGTTCATGAGGAATCTGGTGTTCTACTTGCAGCAAACGCCACCAGTTTATTTTTGTAAGTTTGCGTCTATTAGTTTATTTTTTCTTAAATCGACAGTCACCAAAGAAAAAAAAAATACTTTTGTTGATGAAATGTGTTTGTTAAAAGAACAATTAAAGTATAGAGAACAATTTATTTTCTACTTCTTAACCACAGACAGCTTTATAGTTCTATGATAATTAATTATATAAGCACAGCATCTTACACTATATATTTATAGGCCGTTTATAATTGTAATTTGAACAGGGCATTTAAAATATACGAGGAATGTCAATCGAAGAACTGCCCAACTCTAAACGACAGTGTACGAACTTTTACGGAGACCAACAGTAAAAAATATGGTAAATAACCTTCATCTTTGATACATCTTGAACCTTCATAAAAAATAATGTATCCTGTTTAATTAGATTCATATATATATATATATATATATATATATATATATATATATATATATATATATATGTATACAATATTTATCAATCTTAAGGTAGAGATTTTTTTTGTAATGTAAGAGTCAGATAGTACTTTATTAGAAAGAGTGTAACATCTTTCATGTACTATAACAAAGTCTAATTATAAAATAAAACTGAACGTAATTCAGGAGAAAAGTGAAGGAAGGAAATAAAATCATTTTCTTAAGTTTGTTTCGTTTATGTGGTGGCGTTGATGTTTGTGTTAGGTTGCGTCATTGAGTTGTTTGGTGTTTTATGTTTTACATTCGTTTATCTGCTCAATAATTTTTTTAATAAAATGTAAAATTTTGGATTACTTTCATTATTTTTACTCTACAATATATTAACAGTAATCATGACAAGAAGTTTTTTTTGTTAAATAAACTACTCAACATAAATGATTTATCTAAAAATATAAATGTTACATTTTCTTGCAGGTTACCCAATCAATAAAGGAGTACATTCCATTCCTAATTGCCAGTCTTGTGGTAAATATAAATATTGTAACTTTTTTGTCTTTACTATAAATTAAGAAAACGAATACAAATATTACAAGATACATTTACATACTAAATAATAAAAACCATCAAGTTTTGTTTCGTTTATTCCTTTTTTTTTTCCTTAGAAAATCAAGCCAGTGGAGTCCATATTACGGGCATCTCGATGTCTCTCATAAGTGTGATGTCATACATAGTGTAACACTGTAAGTGTGATGTCATGCATAGTGTAACACTGTAAGTGTGATCTCATACATAGTGTAACACTGTTAGTGTGATGTCATACATAGTGTAACACTGTAAGTGTGATGTCATACATAGTGTAACACTGTCAGTGTGATGTCATACATAGTGTAACACTGTTAGTGTGATGTCATACATAGTGTAACACTGTTAGTGTGATGTCATACATAGTGTAACACTGAGAACTAAACTACTATCTTTTTATTTAAATATATTTATTGTGATTGTTAAAAATGAAAGAACTGTTACACAAAAAAACGTAAATTTCTGTTCTCTGTAAGTGGCTGGCATGTATTTAAATTTGTGTATTCATTTATCAATTAAAACTAATTCACATATATTGAACAATTTAATTATTGATACATATCTATATTTGTATGTGCTTGTGTTAATGTGTGCGTGAATGTGTTTCAGTGTGTATGTGTGTTAGTTTGTGTCTTTAAGTATGTGTGTATGTTTGTGTGTGTGAATGTGTATGTTTGTGTGTTTGAGTGTGTATGTGAATGTATATGTACTTGTGTGTATGAGGGTGTGTTTATGCGTATTTATATGTGCTTGTGTGTATCATGTATGTTTATGTGTATGTGTGTGTCTACGTGTATGTGTGAATATGCGTATGAGAGCATATTTGTATGTATGTGTGTACGTCTGTGTAATAATTAGATTAGGCTATTGTAATTAGATTTAACCTGAAGATTTAATAATTTTAATTATCTGGCCACTTAGTAGCGGAAGTGGGAATATTAGATTTGGGCAGACGATAGATAGGCCAGACGAGAATAGAACGGGAACTGAAAAGACAGACGATCAAGGGAAGGATCTTATTCTCATCACATCACCTATTCTATTTTATTGTGTAAAGATTTCTCATTCAACAGGATTACCTCGTCTCACACTTGTCTGTGAACATTTAATTTTAATATACAAGAAACAAATATAAAAGTAACTCCGAAGAGACTGGCAAATCTGTCATACTACAAATAATATATTTATACACCTTCCCAGAGATAGAAGATTCACAGAAGTATACATATAAGATATATTCTAAAAATAAAATTACCCATGACAGTCTGTAATTATATTCGAATGTGTTGCTGTTTATATGGCTGTGTTTGTATATATGTGTGTGAGAATGTGTCAGTGTGTGTATGAGTTAGTGTGTATATGTATGTGTGTTCTTGTATATGTATGTGTGTGTGTGTGTGTGTTTGTATGTGTGTATTTAAGTGTGTGTTTTTGTGTGTGAAAGTGTGCGAGTTTGTGTATATGTATTGATGTGTTTGAGTGTGTATGAGTGTTAATTTGTGTCTATGTGTGTGAGGGTGTGTATATGTGTGTATGTGTGTATGAGTGCATATTTGTTTGTTTGTGAGTATATCTGTAAATATATGCGAATGTGTTGCTGTTTATATGGCTGTGTTTGTATTTATGTGTGTGATGATGTGTTAGTGTGTGTAAGAGTGTGTATATGTATGTGTGTTCTTGTATGTGTATGTGTGTGTGTGTTTTTATGTGTGTATTTGTGTTTGTGTGCGAGTTTGTGTGTATTTATCAATGTGTTTGTGTGCATGTTTATGTGTGTGTATATGTCTGTATTTGTGTGAGCTTGTGTGTATGTGTGTGAGTGTGTATGTGTTTATTTATGTGTGTGTGTATGCGTGTTAGAGTGTTTGTGTATCTATGTATGTGTGTTTGTGTGTATCTCAATATGTGTGTTTGTGTGTATCTCAATATGTGTGTTTGTGTGTATGTGTGTGAATGCGCGTGTGTGTATCGTCAAGGCTGTGAGCTGTCCGGACAGGTTTGGCCTAAATCTGAAGTACTCATATAAACAATAGAGTAACAACAGTTGAAAAAAAATGTATCAAGTGAGGGGAATACTGAAAGTGTACGTTAAATGTGTTAGACATGACTCACCAAGCACTGATTTGAAATAGATTCTTTTTGCCGAAAATGTATATTACTTTGAAGATTATTGCAGTATCTGAACAAATTTTGGGCTAACATAGTTAACACAACTGAAAACAAAAAATAATGTCGATAAAGAATCAAATAGAATGCAAACAATTAACAATTGATTACTATGGTTATCACTAAAAAAGTTGTTTTTTTTACTACATGTAGTTGCTTTTAGTTGTCCCCCTGTATTAAAAAAAAATCACAAAATAAAATCATGTCTCAATCTCTTTTTTTAAATTATGAAAATAATATAATCTTGTCTAAACACCTTTCTTAAAAAAATGGAAATACTGAATTGAATGAGTTTAACAAGTTTCAAGTATGTTATTTTGAAAATCAGCCACACAGAAATAGTAAAAAAAAATATCAATTAACGAGTATTGACTCTTAATCGTTATGTACATATTTGTATTCAAAGCTATATCGATTGCTTCCAAGAAATACGGTATATTGACTAGCAGGTGGAGCCGTAGATAGACAGAGAGTCTGATTTATTCATTTCTTTGATTTCATTAAGCGAGATTTGCGGAAATTTGTATAATTCTCCACAACAGAAATGGGGCAATAAAACAATGACAGTTTTTGTTATATATGTAAAATATAGCACCTTTATAAAGAGACATTCCTTCCATTAAATGAAAAAAATAACATGTAATGTAATTTCGGGCTAACTATAGACTAATTCTAAACAGATTTATTCAAATAAAGCAATTCAACTTCGATGAGCGTGTAGAGAGTAATTGTTAAAAATGTTGGTAGTGTTTGTGTGTTATCCAGTGTGTGTTACGTTTTATGGTAGTGTGTGAGTGTGTCTGTTTATATGTTAGTGCCACTGGCATGGGCGTCGCTAGGAATTTTTCCAGGGGAGGGGGCAAAAATTTCCCAGGGGGGGGGGGCAAATAACAACTTTATGAATTTTTTTTTAAATGTAAGGGGGGGGGAGCAAATGCCCACCTCTTATATGACATTTTTTTCAAAATGTAGGGGGGGGCAAATGCCCCCTTGCCCCCCCCCCATGAATACTCCCATGGCCACTGGGGGGAGAGGCTCTTGTGTGTGTGTGTGTGTGTGTATGTTTATAATTTGGTGACACTTAGGGCGTACTGGGGGCATTGTGTGTGTGTGTTTATATCTTAGTCTCACTTCGGGCGTCTTGTAAGTGTGTGTGTGTGCGTGTGTGTGTGTGTTTATAAAAATGCTTTTTTGAGTGATAATGTTCAAAATCATACATACAAGTCATTGTAAGTATCTCTTCATATGCACATGTCAATACTTTTCGACATTGTTACATAATACAACAACGGGACAGACAATCAAATGTAAAACATAAAACACCAAACAGCTCAATGACGCAACATAACACAGACATCAACGCCACCACATAAACGAAACAAACTTAAGAAAATGATATTATTTCCTTCCTTCACTTTTCTACTGAATTACGTTCAGTTTTATTTTATAATTAGACTTCGTTATAGTACATGAAAGATGTTACACTCTTTCTAATAATGTTAATGTTGGCTCCTACATTTAAAAAAAAATAAATCTCTACCATAAGGTTCATAAATGATGATTTAAACGATTACCGGAAGTCAAGTTATGAATGGGAAATGAAACTATGGGATTGGGCAGTGGGTCACGGACTGTGCAAGCAGAAGCCGTATTTCTGCATTTCACAGCCGTTCTTAAGTTGTTGTTTGTTTTTGGCCCTATGCAAATATACATTTTCGGGATCGTAATTGAATTAAGCTACTTTTCGAGACCCTTGAAAAAGGTAAATCTCCTCCACTCACCTATTTTAAAATGCTGTAAATGAAGATACTGGAAGAGCTAGGCCCCTAAAAAATCTTTGATAACTGGGGCCTTATTGATTCACAACTGTTCAGTATAAAATTTTCTCGACTGTGGGCGTTGAAAGGATCAGTAGGGGCCCATTTAAGTGAAAAACAAAAATAATGATGAACTCATTTGTAAATCACTAATCAGACATATGTATTTTAATGGTATAATTAAAAAAATATGATTTCAAATGGGAGGGGTCTTGGTTTCAAAAACTCTGAACCACTATTTGTTTTTATTTTACTTCAAATATTACACTCACACACTTAGTGAACAATCAAGTGTTGAATTTATGACGGCAATAAAGGGGTGTACAACCTGTGCTTCCGTATGAGGTCATTGTTTCGATGTGGATATACGCATGCGCGAGATTGTGTTGAAAAAAAATCTTTCGATGACAAAGAGTCACTTTTTTTATTCTCATAAAGAAATTAAACGTCATAACGATTTGTAAGCTTATTATAATTAATTTGTTAATTTTTTACTACATTATGTTATTGTGATCAATTTTATATTTTATGATATTTCTAAATACTATGGATTAAATAGTTTACAGTTGAGTAATCCGTATAGTGAGAATTTAGTCAATAAGTTAGTATATAAGTATAATTGATTTTGGAATGAAAGGAAAAATCTTTTTTTTTTTTTTTTTTTGTGTAGGTTAATATTTCTGTGTGTTTACACAAGAAAGTAAATGTCTCAACTAAACAAGTAAGTAGACTCATCAAAATTTGTTACACTAACTGTCATTATGCAAGTTATTATTATAAAAATACTGTCAATATACGAACTGTCACCATACAAGTTGAATTATAACAAATGACAACAATGAAAACTGTTTAACAAACTAGCATAATATAAACTATCGTTATCTTAACTGAAATTTTACAATTGATGCCATCTCTCATCTTGAAAACCGTTCTTTAACGAACTGAAATTATACAAACCATCACTACACAAACTGTCATAATGCATACAATGCTCAAAGCTAAGTTGTTAAAACTGTCAATACACAAATCGTGGGATAAGCAAGCATATGATATGCACAAATAAAAGAATGTTAAATTTCGATAAATTTCATAAAAAAAGTATTTTGTGTCTGGCTTCTCATTTTTTTTTAATCTGTCTCTCTGTTTGTCTCTCTGTCTGTCTCTCTGTATGTCTCTCTGTATGTCTCTCTGTATGTCTCTCTGTATGTCTCTCTGTATGTCTCTCTGAATGTGTTTCTTACACCATCTCCTTTTGTCAGTCGTTATTCAACTCCTGTTTATTTTTTTTACTCTATTACTACACATAGGCAGACAAATATGACGTTAGACCATCAGTCAGACAGACATACAGACAGATAGATAGACAGATATGCAGATATAGATAATTATAGATAGATAGATAGATAGATAGATAGATAGATGGATGGATGGATGGATGGATGAGATGGATGGATGGATGGATGGATGGATGGATGATGATGGATGGATGGATGGATGGATGGATGGATGGATGGATAGATAGATAGATAGATAGATAGATAGATAGATAGATAGATAGATAGATAGATAGATAGATAGATAGATAGATAGATAGATAGATAGATAGATAGATAGATAGATAGATAGATAGAAAATAAAATTCTAAAACATGTTGTATCTTTACAATTATTTTATTTCAGTGTATTTTACAGCCCTGGCTACTGGTGAGTATATCATGAAAACTCAGTATCAGTTTTATTCCACTTTAAATATTTTATTCTAGACACTAAATAAATAATAATGTTGTTGTTTGTTTGTTTACATTAAAATCAATGTAAGCATACGTGTATTTTTACATATTTACTTGTACTAACAGAAGTAAAGAATTATTTTATTTTCTTTTACCTGAAAGCAAATATTTCTATGGTTTGTTTAGAAAACGGCAGTGTATTGGTATTGTGATTGTTCCAAATAATTAAATATTTTCTTTTTCATTGAAAAAACACGATGGGAGGGGGGGGTAATTTTAGCAACAGTTAAATTTTTTAAATACGGAAGATGGGGTAACAATATAACGTTATATTGAAGATGGAGGGGAAATTAAGATTAATATTTTCTTTCTTATATATACATTATTTTTTTTTGTTGTGGGAAGAGGGGGTTAAAAAATATTCCTTTTATTTTACTAAGGGCGGGAGTGAGGGGGGCATCAAACATTTGAAACTTGTCGACATGCTGGTGTAGGTGGGGATGTAGTAAAAAAGATCTACGATTTATTGGCGTAATAAAGTAGAAAACCATTATCTGATACATATATACACTAAGTGATATATAGATATATTTATATATAAAGATAATAAAGTAAAATTGGTAGAAAGATAAAGTTGATTGTTGCTGGCTGCTCTTCTAGATCTCAACATTTTTCGCTACTGTACCCCAAATGGCGTGAAAGTATGTCCACGTCAGAGGCATAGCTGGGGGAGGGGCGGGGGGTACATATGTCCCCGGGTGCTACTCACAATGGGGCGCCAAATTTATATTTTACATATAATATTATATGATTTTCGAATGGGGGGGGCGCTAAGAATGTATTAAAAAGATATTAGCCCCGGGCGATGAGTTAAGCTCATACGGCACTGGTCAACGGGTAGCCTCCTAATACGTAATTTGACGAATAAATGAATGAACTTAT
>JAGDYQ010000379.1:128586-305372 GCA_021962125.1 Bulinus truncatus | reverse complement strand
TAGTCTTTCAGACTGGTAAAAAATGCGAGTTGTCGATCGTGGTTGACTGTAACTTGCTTGCTGTGACGTATTAATAAAGTTGGCGCTAGTGTTCGAAGTGACGTAACGTGTGGTACGTACCAGTCGTTGGCGCACCGTACGTTACATATTTTAATTAATAATTCTAATTCAAATTTCAATTTTTTGCAAATTGCAATAACTAATTGTTAACTGCCAGTTTATTACACTATTTTGATAATTTTGTTCTTGCTACCCACTACGCTTTGTGTGGATGAATGATCATTGATCATTTTTCCTTTACTGTTGTAGCTGATTGCGACACAATCGTTTCATTAAAACTATGTCTATGAGACAATATCCCTCAGGTGCAAAAAAGCGTGATATCCAAAAGAAAAGAAAAGCAGAAGATGCGAAAAACGAAGGCGCCTTGTTGACATTTTTAGCGAAACGACCGGTAATCCCACCATCAGAAACAACTCAAACAGAAATAACAGCTAATGATCTAAGTCCAGTCGTCTCGGCGACAGCCAGTATGGATTCTGAGCCCGAGCCAACAGACTTGCCAGAACCTGAACAGCCGGCTGAAGGTCCTATACCGGAGGTCGTGAGTAGTGAAACTATTGATGATAACAACTGTGGTGATATTTTGACAGATATTGCTATGTGGCCAGCGAATTTGACAGAAACCATGCGGAATTATGTTTTGGATTTCAAACCAAAAAATGTTGACGACCTTTCACGCGCTGGCATGTTGATGACAGATCGTGGCAGAAAATATTTTCGTCATTTGTCTGAACATAACGTTTACTTAACCAAGGCGAATGGCCAAAAAGAAAGACGTGAATGGTTAGTGTTCAGTGAAACTAGTGGAAGCGTGTATTGGTGTGAATGCAAACTGTTTCCAAATAAAGCTAGTCAATTTTCAACAAACGGGTGTTCTGATTGGAAAAATATTGCCGCCAAAATTTCTGAACATGAGAATTCGTATGGCCACGTTCAAGCAATGTGCACTTTCGCTAAACGCTTGAACGCAAAAGGGCGTATTGACGAACAGATGGCCAAACAGTTAGATGATGAAAGGCAATACTTGAGAGAAGTTCTACGAAGGATTGTAGCAACTGTACAGTTTCTTTCCTCTGAAGGCTTGGCCTTTCGTGGTCATGCCAACAATGACGGTAATTTTACCAGTTGCTTGAATTACTTGTCAAAATTTGACCCTTTCTTAGCAAATCATATTGCACGGTACGGTAACAAGGGAAGTGGTTCTGACAGTTATTTGTCACATGCTACTTGTGATGAATTTATTAAAATAATGGGCAATGCTGTCAGAGATCAGTTTATATCAGAAGTAAAGAAATCGATATATTTCTCTTTGATTGTTGATTCAACACCTGATGTTAGCCACGTGGATCAGCTGACTGTGATACTCAGATATGTTCTCATTGATGGTGAAATTAAAGAACGATTTTTAACTTTTGTTGACATCTATGCTCATAACGCTCAAAATCTGGAGCAAGTGATACTAGATGTTTTGAAGAACTGGGGATTAGATATCACAAAATGCAGGGGACAGAGCTACCTACGACAATGCAGATCTGGCAGATACTCGGGCTTCCAGGCTCAAATCAAGGCACACAGTCCCAATGCAGTTTACATTCCCTGCTCCAGCCATAGCTTGAATCTAGTTGGTAATGCGGCTGCAGAATCGTCGCTTTCAGCAGTATCATACTTTGACTTTATTCAACATGTTTAAGTTTGGTTCTCAGCATCCACACACAGGTGGAACATCCTTAAAAGTCATCTAGTCAAAAATGGATGCACCATAAAAGATGGTCAGCTAGAGCGGATGCAGTGTTTGCATTGCATCAGAACTACATTGATATTCAGGAAGCTCTTCTTCAAGCAGCCGAAGATCGTGATCAGAAGGCAGCTGTAAGAAATGAGGCTAACGCTCTTGCTAATAATATGGATCTTTTTGAAACTGCATTGATGACTGTTCTTTGGGATACAATTTTACAGCGGATGAATGCAACCAGCAAATCCCTGCAAAATTCAAATTTATATCTTGATGCTGGTGTAAATCTTCTAGAACCACTGAAGCTATTTATTAACAACGAAATCCGAAACGATTTCACTCGTAATGAAGAGCGAGCAGCATTGCTTATGAACGAAGATCTCAAAGACTGTAAATATCAAGATGAAGTGAGCCGCAAGAAGAAGCGAAAACCGTTTTCTGATGAAAGCAATGAACCGGAAGTTATTTTAACTGGTCGTGATAATTTTATTGTTAACACAGTAAACGCCATTTGTGACGAATTGATCACGGAACTTGATCACAGAACGAAGCATACAAAGCTATACATGATTTGTTCAGTCTATTTTTCAAGGACAAGGTAGATGACTCGAACACAAAGATCTCGGCCTTGATCGAAGAATACAAAGACGATGTTAATTCTGATACCACTGCCGATGAAATCAAATAGTTTTTGCATTTCGCTAAAGAAGGCGCTAAATCTGCGGTAGAGATGTACCAGCTTATAGCAGTGGGTGGACTACAATGTACATTTCCAATGTGGAAACCCTTCTAAGAATCTTTCTCACCATTCCTATATCAAACGCAACTGGAGAACGGTCATTTTCTGTGTTGAAAGGATCAAGAATTACTTGCGGAATTCCATCAGCCAATGTAGGCTGGGAGATTTGTCTATTTTATGCATTGAATCCAAGGAGACATTAGAATACAATTTCAATGTGCACATTGACACGCTCGCGAAATTGAAGAGCAGGAAAAAAGTTATATAACTGTGATTAACTGACAATCGTAAGTTCTATAGCTAGTATGCATAACTATGTAGTATGCATGTTAAATAATACATGAGTGTTCTGATCATTTTTAAATGCCTTATAGGCGAGGGGGCCCCAAATTGGTCATGCGCCTAGGGCCACAGTTTTGGTAATTACGCCTCTGCAAGGCTGCATGTATATGGTATATGTAGTGCGAAAATTGCTTGTTTTATCTCACAAAGGCTTTGCAGACGAACTCCATGTGCAGATTAATGAGAAATGATCTATGCGACAAGCGTCAAATAGGGATCAGGCTATTCATGACTCTAGTATCTACGTCAAAATAATACAAATGAAAATAGGCAAGCAAGTACGGACGAGAGGGACAAAGAATGGTAAAAAGGGACATATTAGGAAGTAACACACTAGTACGGACAAGAGGGTCGGAAATACAAACTGCTTTTACAAAATACAGACATAAGGTACAGTGCCGAACCTAGGGATTTGGAAGCCCGTGCGTGCATGTTTATCATTCTTATCACTTCTTAACAACCTCTTCATGAAGCAAAAAACGGGCTAAAATCTTCATTTTTATTTACCCCCTCTCAAATATAACGTTAAATAACAAGCTTCAAATCTCCCCGTGATTGTAAATATATTTTGCCTAATATAACAAAAACAATGAGTTTCCTTCCCTATATATTGGGTTTTAATAAAAATGGAACCGACCTCTTACCCTCAAAAATAAGGCTATACAACAGTATGATGCTCTTCAATAATTTTTGTTTGCCTCCCAATTTAAAAAAAAAAAACCCTTGCGACTTTCATCAACTGCATGTTATGTAACAACCATATTTGATCCAATTGGCTTAACCGTAAAACAACAACAATAAAAAAGTTATTGACTTGCACAAGTAACTTTTAAAAGATATTAGTAGCCTACACAGAGGTCTGATATTTGGAGAGTTTTATATAAGAAAAAATTGGAACACAATGATAAAGAAGTATATTTTATAATAAAATTTTATTTTTAGAATTAATTTGGGGGGAGGGGGGTGTACCGCCCCCTAAGCCGCCCCCCGGCTACGGCCTCGTGTTCATATTATACATGCACAGAAGACTTGACTATTCGCAAATATCCTGCCATCAAACTATCAATCTTAAAAAAGGCAACAAAAAAAAAATTAATAAATGTGTTGTCCAGTGTCATCCAAAATGATTTTTTTTAGCTAGATAGGCTTATATATAAATCTCGGTATATATATATATATATATATACCAGAGAGTGAGAGAGAGAAAAACAATGTAATTTAATAACAATATAATTTGTTCATCATAATTTTAGAGAAATTAGTAAAATACAACAGCACGAATGGATGAGCAGGCGTTGATAAACACCGCGATTTCGCATGTAAAATGATTTGGTTCCTATTATCCATTACAGCATTTGTATTTATTCTGTTTAATTATTTATCCATATATTTGCAATTATATACACACATTTTTTTTAATCAAATACTTTTACAAATATTTCTGATAATTTCGTTCATAATTTTAATAAATTTTAGTTGAAAGCAAAAAAAAAACCCCAGACCCAACTGGCATAATGTAAAAAAAAAATTGAGCTGAATTTCTTCCGAAAAATCTGTCTTTTGGTCCTTTCTCCTCACGCCATTTAAGAGAAAATGGGTTTCACAACAACGTGGTACTCTCATCCTCGTCGATTTGGCCCTGGATCACGCTCTTGGTAATTAAATTTATGATAAGAAATACATTAGAATGCAAGATTTATTGTTTTTTAATGCTCGTAGACCAGATCTCGGTTATATTAACCGCTTATCCCAACCGACCATTTGTAGATACCTTTTTTCGATAGCGTGAAAATCATCTAAGGTGACTAAGGATTGCATAGTAGTATCTTATTGAGGTTCAATTTGAGTTGCATGCGTATTTGCCTTATCTTGTACTATAAAAATACATTTTAAAAATTTCATTCGTGATTTTAATTACTAACTTAAAAAAAAAATTCATTCCTTATCCTCATCTGGTTGGTAAATACAATTTATAAACGAAGTGGCTACGGTACCATCAAGCGCCATTATATTAGGGTTAGGAATATGGCTGGTGCCCGTATTTTTTAGGAATAGGTTTAGGGTGTGGAGCAATACCTATTGCTGGTACCTGGAAAAAAAATACGGAGTCCCTCTTGATGGTACCGTAGCCACTGCGATTTATAAAATGTTTTTTTCTTAAAACTGACATGTTCATAAAAATAATCTTTTCAGTTTAATAATTTGGTGATAATGCATAATTCATTTTTAGAATGACAGCAATGCTAGGAAAAATTGTGTGTATTACGACATAGACTTTTAAATTATATATCTAAGATCACGTTTAATTTTTTTTTCAGCCGTGTATGCAGTAACACACATGGACTTATCCGCAAATATGGTCTGAATATATGCAGAAGATGCTTCAGACAATATTCTGATGATATCGGGTTTAAAAAGGTGAGAATTATCCTTATATAATTTTTCCTGTAGCGAGATAAAATTTTCTGTCTTACTGGCATGTATTTTAATCTTATTTTGCATAAGATGCCTTGAAATTTTGCCCCATTCACATGTAAAACGATACCATTCAAGTCAGGTACCTATTTAAAGCTGGGTGGGTCCAGAAAAAAAATTTCAGCCAGGGACATATCGACAGTCTACACTCTACACTGCTAGTCTCACCTGTGCCATTGATAAATAATTTACCAGTTTGACCTAGAATTTCATTACCTGCTTCCGAATTTAATTCTGGTGCCCCATCTGCTGTTGAAGATATATTTTAAAAATTCATTAATAAACTAACTTAAAATTTTTAACACAGACAAAATTAGTGGTAGATTTATAAGAATGTTTGATAAGAATATGATAGTTGAATTCTAAAAAGAAAATATTGTCATGTCAAAATTCAAGTCATTTGTGTACTGCTTTCATCACAGAAAATCTGTGATTCATTATCAATTTCTGAATCTGTATATTATTGTAAACAATCTCTAGCTGAAAAGGTTATTGTAAACAATCTCTAGCTGAAAGACTTGACCAACTCAGCAAGCATTAATATTAAAGACCATGTACTTCTGGAAATGTGCATCATTATTAAATTTTGACTACACATAATGATTTGATGTTTACTATGTAAATATGGCTGGTAGATCAACGGTATGGGGAAAATCATGAGCTGCTGATGGTGTGGTAGTTAAAATAACACAGCAGGTATTTTGTCATCCCAAGAAGAATAAAAATAATCACTAATTAGAACTGATGTTCAAATGACGATTTTGACTTTTTTTGATGAAAGACTTACTATGACATGGGTAAATCAGATATAGCAAAATTTCAAAACATTTCATCTGAATAATTATGATTTGTATGTTTTTAGGTTAGTTAAACCTTCATCTATGGATTTAACCTTAAAAACTTCATTTTACTAACAAAATATTTTAATACCAGTAAATAAATTTCTAAACTGAGTAAAAAAAATTGTTTCCAGTTCTTTTGTTAGCATTAAAAATCTATTAATGAATATTTATCTTTTTAAATATACATTGAATCCTCAATTCATGAGCTTAACGTGTTCCAAGACTATTTGTGAGTCCATCTCTAATCCCCAGCCAACAAAATAGTTGCTATTTATCAAAAAACAAGAATTAGTGTTGTCGTTAATAATTACTTAATTTCACTTTTTCAGCTTGATTAAATATCTTTTTGACGTCCACCCACATGTCTGCAAGTTGCTGTGAATGGTGATAATGTCTGGTGAATTATTGTCAATAAAAATTTAAAACTACATACATTTTGTTCATTTGGTTTGTTTAAAATTTTAATAATTTAATATCTTAAATAAAATAAACTCATGTATGATGTACTAGTCAGTTCAGTCATCACTAAGTGCAGTTCCCTTAGCCTTTAAGGTCAACTGAAGCAGAAATATAGAATTCATTTCTCTGTCCACTGCTTAAGGGATTGGGATATACAATTCCTAGCTCCCTACCACAACTAAAGCAATTCAACAATCTGTTACCAACTTCTTTCATTTATCTATATGAGAATGGTTAGACCCAATTATCAAATAGTTTTCTACATGTATCTTGTATGATTTAAGAAATTTTACCCAGATTTATAAAGTATACAATACTCCTCCATAGTAAGTATGAAGGAGTGAAATTTTTTTTTATGGATAAATTGTAGATTAAGCAGAAATCAATATACTCACACTGGGTACACTTCTAGTACTAGTAATTTAAAATATATGCCTGCACTGGTAATTTAAAAAAATAATTTGTATGTTCTAGAAATAAATGTTCATCAGAGTTTTTTAAGACTGGTTTAAACTATTAAATGTCCTGATTTAGTTTTCTTTTATATAATACTAATAGTTTCAAACCAAAGCATAATATCATTAACATTTATTTTTTATGGTTTCTATGCATTTTGGTTAACTCCATAGAATTACCAGTAAAAAAAAATCTTGTAAGAGGGCATTAAATGAGTAATATTCCCAAAAATTTAAATGAAAATCCTAAAGAGTTTACGCATGGGCTACCATCTAGATAGTAGGTATATGTATAATTCATTTCTACCATATTTAACTAAATTAACCCACACTTTTGACGATAATCAATATAAAGATTGAATAAGGTTTTTTTTTACTTAGTGCATATGTATAAAAGCTAGATTTTTAGTTGTGAATTAGCTATGGTTATGATTTGCTATGGTATAAGATTATTTTCTCTAAATTACTACACAAGAGGTGTTAACTAATTCCAAAATTTTGCCTGGCTCGCGTTCAAACATGCAAGCAATATGCAGAGGCGTACCTGGGGGGGGGGGAGGGGGATTCAAAAGTACCCCGGTCCCCAGCTTTAGGGGCCTCCCGGACCCCTAAATTCCTGGGTTCGGCACTGCCAATAAGGAATGGCAACCCGAGCCTTTGTCAGCAGCCATGTGCTAAACGGTTAAGGGATTAGATGGTACTCGTAATATAATCCCTAGTGGAGACCTATTCCAACAGGCCCTCTAATTTTATATGCCTAGGGTCTCAAAATCAGGGTCCTCTAATTGTATCTGTCATGAACCCCGACAGGTATCGCATTAACTATTGGGGCGTACCTTGGTCTTCACTCAATCAAAACAAACTTATCTCCGATTAGAACGGACAGATAAAGGGATGGTGTGTTAATGTGTCGTTGAAAGATCTTAATTAGCTAGAACAGACTGATACAAACATTGAACGTAGCCTATATTGCATTTTGCGGTAAAACACATTTGGCACCTACATATTTCGTGAATGGTCTGAAGATATATGGAATTGAAATAGGTACGTACGTGAAAATATATAGGCTTATAAGTGAAATAGCACAGTCCGAGAACGGAGAAGACAATCATAGTTATGGTAATGTTAATATATGTTACCAATGGCTTTTATTAGCTGACATTTTTCAACCAACTAGTAATCTAATCAGGTGCAGCGTAGTAATGTGTGGCCACACAAGGCACCTTAATAATAAGGGCGTCGTTATAGCCTTTTAAAAATGTTCATTTTTTTTTTTCAGATCTGGAAAAGGGCGCCGAAAATATAATTCACTCAGGGCGCATAATTAGCTAAAAATGGATCTGCTCGTCATTAAAATCGGCGGCGTTCTATAAATAGTTGTTGGTTTCGAATATAGCCAATCTCTAAGACCTACTACGAACGTCAAGACAACTTTACCATTGTCTAATCTCTGACAAGACATTTTTAGACACATCTCCCGACTTGACCATAACAATACATCTTTAAACATATTTCCAAGACATGCTACAATGGTCAAGGAGTCGTGTTTCACAGTCTAATACAGAGGGGCTTACCCACGTCCGCAGAAAATGGAAATGACGGCCGTGAACAAAAAATTACATGCATATTGACAAACATCGATCTGGCGGCTGTAACAATTGGATTAGAACATTAAATGTAGCTTTAGGGGTGAAGATGTGTAATGTGTACCCCTGATATAAAACCTCTGACAAGACTCTTCACAATACATCTTCAAACATAACTGTAGACGAGAATCACTAACGGAAACAATCGTTAGACTTCTAGAGATGTTTGGAGGCCTTGGGCAAAAGTGCATGTCGGGGCCGTATGGCAAGATATATAATATGAATAGCTTATTACGTAACACTTTTTAAAAAAAATGTCCCGTCCCCCCACCGTATGTTGTATTGATTATGGCGGTTGAAATAATTTGTATAATTAATGGTTGACGAGCTGGACTTGAGGAGATAGCTTGAATCTATTTATATCTCTTTCAAGTCTAGTCTACACCAGTGGTCGGCAACCTGCGGCTTGCGAGCCGCATGCGGCTCTTTCGATGTCAAGTTGCGGCTCTTTCGATGTCAAATTGCGGCCTAATCAAATACTATAAAATTGAAACAAAAATTTTAGTGGTTTTTTTTAAAAAACTGAGAAAAATGCCAATTTTAACTTTTGACTCTTCCGTCTCAAAAGGTTGCCGACCCCTGGTCGACACGCATGCTTAAATTTGATAATCCCTGAGAGAAGTAAACGTCCATACAGGCCCGCAGCGTGCGGGGGGGGGGCAGGGGGCCGGGCCACCCTGCGTTTTGTCTGCCCCCCGCTTATTTGTTCTACTTAGTAAAATGTATTGCCCCCCTGCTATTGCCTGGCCCCTGCTGTAGAATGCCTGGCCCCTCCTGTAGAATTTTCACGCTACGGGGCTGAGTCCATCCCAACCCTCTTTTGAAGTCTTGTAATAAAGGCGACAGTCACTTAAATTGAGTAATGATCTTATAAAGTTTGTTACATTCGCATACGAATAGTCGAATACATATATGATTATTATGATATTTAACAAACGCTAAGACTATGTATTCATGTATAATGAAGATTTAAATGAAGGCATCTCTTGCATATCGAAATAAAAAATATGTAAATGAAGTTCAAAGTTATTTCAGTTTACATAATTATATATTTTGATACGTATATTCATCGTAATTCATAATTTTGATAATCGAAGAGAAGTAAACTGTAGTATTTATTAGTAAACATGGAGTTTTAGTATTGCTAAACTAAAACAAGCAAGCCTACGTTCTAAGCATTGCTTGAACCTTGGCCTTTGTAGACACTGATGTGACAACGATAATTGACATCAAAAATAAAATCGTCTCATTTACTGTTTAGATGGATAGAATCCACCAATAAATGAAATAGGACACATTTTTTTTTATTTCGTTTTCCTGTCTGCCCTCATAGCTTTACTTAGGATCAGGAGAGGTCTTTACTCTTCGCTGACTAGTGTCACTTACGTTCAAAACTTAAGTGCACTATCACTCATTCATTTATTATGTCAGAATAGTTACATAAATTATTCATGGATGACTGCTAAAAGGAATGGGTATGTATTTACCCTTTTACAGTTGAATTAAATTTTTTTTATAAATGTATGCTGCTATGTTATGTGAGGCAAACAAATAAACTATGATTAACTTCACAGTCATCCAAGCGAATACAATAAATTAATTCAAAATATCAGATTAAGGTTATATCACTCCACACCTGAAAAAAATAAATAGGTTTCTTTAACCTGATTTATATTATTACCTGCTAAAAACAAATCATCTTCAGCTTCCAAACGAAATGACCCCGCTGAAACAAATTTTGGAAGTTAATACATATTAACAACTAGTCAATTACTGATTTAGAAGACAATTAGGATGACAAGATGTTTTAGAGTTGTTTACATACAATCTGAGTTTTCAAGTCCCTATGAGTATGAGTCTATGAGTATAAATGATGATATTTTTCTTGCCTTTGTGCCTTATTACCCTCTGCAACCCCATCAACTTTATGAAATTAGTTGGGGAATCAAATGTGTAGTGGGGAATCTTTAATATTCACATAATGTCCTATAGGCTACATCTGTAATCCTAATGAAATTCAGTCACACTCCTTGATTCACTTGTTATTAAACTGTTAACAGTAGAGTGATAAAGTAGGAATTAAAATTAATCAGTTTTGTTTCATTATCTATCTTTATTGGTTTATTCCTAGGTACCATTTATCATCAAATTATATTAGTTGTGATATTTTAATCATTTCAATATGCTGCCGTACAGTGAAAGGTTTCTTCTTTTCTTAACAGCTTCAATATCATTAGCCATTACCTATTAAATTTAGTGTCAATAATGAAGTGCTTATAGTAGATAGATATGATTAAAATGAGTAGTTTCTTTAAAATATTTTATCATTTACTGGAGTATTGTAATTTTTTTTTTTCAGTACTAAGTAACTAGGTTATTTTTAACTACTGTATACTGATTACAGCATTTTAATACATGTTTTCCGTGCTGAAGTGTGAGATTTGGCTATCTTGTACTGCTGTAGTAAGCCATAATCTTAAAAGAGGTTGAACAATGTCATTGATTTTTATTTTTAAGCTATGAGTGACTGATTTAATGACATTGCTTATAAACTAGGTAAGTGTTATACACTAAACTAATTTTATAGTTACAGTAGTCCTGTTGAGTATGAGGACCTTCCTACTATCGAAGAGATTGACGATGATGTAGAACTTATGGCTTATAAAAACAATAAATATTCGGAGGAGGAGAACCCTCTGATTAGATCTTCTTATTCTGAACCAGTCGACAGGTGGGTAAATGAACCTTTTCACTTTATTGTAATTATCGTAAAAATGTACACTTATTTAGTAACAGAATATTAGTAGTCCCTATTATGTTTTATAATTGTCAATAGAAAGCATGGAGTATTCCTCATTTTCGGTTTCCTGGGACTGGCATCGTTGTTGCCTTGGAATTTCTTTATTACAGCCAAAAAAGTGAGTGTTATTTTTTTTTAGAAGATTACAAAATGAAAGTTTAAGCAAACTAAAAACTTAACTCATTTCAGTTTAATGGTAATAATTTTTTTTTTAATAACTAAAATTTTTCAGTACTTTGACTTCAAATTCCGAAACACAAGCCTCCCAAGTAATGTCTCATTTGATGATGAAAAACATATTACATCAATGCAGAAAGAATTTGAAAGCTATTTGTCTATTGTATCAAATGGATCCAATTTGTTTTTTATGATAATAACTGTTCTTCTTGTGAGAGCGTAAGTTGATAAACTTTTTTTTTTCCACCCTCTTGAATAATTTTAGTAGAAGGGTAAATTATGAATTATTTTCCGATAAGGACTGTAAACAACAATGGCAACAATAAATTTGATGAACTCTATCATCAAATAATATCCTGGATTAGTGCAGGATAAGTTGTTTTTTTGCAAATGTATTATCAGGGCTTCGCTGCAGCAGTCTCTGATGTTTTGCAAAATCTTCACTTGGAACTAAAAAAAAAAACAACTCTCATAACCAAAAGTTATAATACAAAATCAAAGTTAAGCAAACTATTAGAAGAAAAAATAACTGACAGCAGTAAATAAAAGAAGTATAAATGAAATAAAGTAAGTCAAGGATTTGAGATTAATTAAGATTTTTCTGGAACCAAAATAAATTGTCACAGGCTTTGAAATAGATATATATTCCAAAAAATTTGGTCAGAATATTTACCAAGATGTCACGTTAAAGGTTTAACAGTCTGGCTCAAAAAATAAGTTGATGATGGATTGACTTGATATGAAAATGTTTAGGAATTCATAATTACCCAATCTCAGATTTACCAAAAGTCACTTTTTTTAAAACACGGTTCTTATTACTTATATGGCAAATAAAAGTTGAGCTTATTGCATATGCTTAGAAGTTTTTGTAAACTTTTGTAATAATCACAATTTAAAATGTTAATATACTAAATATACATATTTTAAAATGATATATTTATAATACAGTTGTACGACAGTTTTCAGTGTTTTCTTTTTTTAATATGTAGTCTATTATAGACTAATGCTCTCAAATATTAAAACATACCACGTTGGCTCTTTATAAGAGGAGGGAGAGTGTTGGCAAAAAAATGTATGTACTTCGTCAGAAGATAGGTTAGGTGTGGCTCTGTTATTAAATTCACCCCATTGCCTTTCTACAGCATTGTTGTGAAATACAGAGTGTTGGCATCTACACTCCTTATTACAATAATTTTTATTGTAACTTCTGCACTTACTGAAGTTGATACAGACTCATGTAAGTATACACTTCTGTATGTAGAAAACAAATAATTGTGTGAGTTGCTTTATTTTTAAAGTTTAAAAGAACAGAGAATTAATTATTGAAATGTTTCAGGGCAGGGAAACTTCTTCATATTTACCTTGGTAGCAGCTACCCTGATGAGTGGTAACTATGTATCTTTTAATGTCTAACACACCAAGAGAGTGCCTGTTTTATTATTTAAAGCACTTTCGCCATAAGAACTTAAACTGAATATATCTGTAGAATTCATTTATGGAAAAGTAATTTTAGATGTACAATTTAATAGGGGCACAGTCTGTTCTAACTGGATCCGTTTTAGGATTATCAGCTATTTTCCCTCCAATATATTCACAGTCTGCTATGATTGGACAGGTAAATTTTTTTTTCTTTATTTTATTATTTCTGATTTTTCTTACAATTTATAAAAGCTCAATAGTTGAATTTTCATATAATCCTCTTTATTAAAATACATGTAATTAATTGATATTTTCTAGGCTGCTGGAGGGACATTTTCAGCTCTTTGTAGCATCTTAACTCATACAACTGGTGGTGATCCTGTGACCAGTGGTCTTATTTTCTTTCTTATTGCAACTGTCATCACAGTGCTTTCTTTTGTAGCCTATATATGGTTACATTTTCTGGTAAGTTATTATGCACCTTTACCCATTGTACTTGTGCATGTATTTTTTTTTTTAATCTGAGAGAAATTCTAATGGACATGGTCAATTATAAAAGTTTTCTTTAGTTAATAATTTTTAATGCATGATAACAGAATACACCTTTTCTTTAAATTATACACTATTTAGTTTACCATGATATCAGAAAGGTCCAGAGTTTTGAGTCCTGGTGAGTGCCAGGACTTTTCTTGGGTCTGATCAATGTCCTTAAGTCCACACAGTTACATAAATGGGTAGCCATTATTTGTTGGGCAGTGTAAAGACGGCTAAGCATTGTACTAGCCACACAATCTCATAGAATAGCTGTGGCTACAGAAACAGATAACTCTATTTCATCTGACCCCCATGGTCTGTAAAGGCTTCATAAAGGAGACTCACTTGATAATAGAATACATCTTTTTTTCAAATTATACACTAATTGGTTTAAGTATATCTTTGATCAGTATATATAATATATGTCAATGACCTGATTTTATTTTCACCATAGTAAATTGTAATTACTCAATTGTAACGTACTTATTAAAAAAACAACTTGTAGGCCAATGTTGGCGTGTTTTGATAAGACCATATACATGTACACTCTTTTTAAACAGCATCAACTTTAAATTTAATTTTAGTAAATGTTTATCAAACAACTTTTTTTTTATTGCAGAGCTTTTCAAGATATTATATGATCTCTTTAGGTAACTAAAAATTTAATTCTTACTATTTAGCGGTTTATTATGTAATTTAAAAACAATTCTCTTTTGGTAAAGATTTAATGACTAAGATTCAAGTTATTTAATAAAGAAAAATATGATAGTTTCGTTCTTGTCGCTATTTACGATATTCATTTTTATTTACTTTTCTTTTTATTGTTATAATAATAACCTTTTTGTTTTGCAGCAAATAATATAAATAGGGCCAGTGATGATGATATGCCAGCCAATGAAGGAGATGCCTTGAATAAAGTGAATTATTTCAAAGTTATTTTAAGAAAGGTAATCTTTTACTGTATAAAAAAAAATACTTGATTATTATTATCTACAAAGGTAAAATTGCAGAAATACAAATAAAATTTAATGATGACTGATTTTAATTTTTTAAATATTTTTTGTCTCAGGTCTGTCTGTATCCTGTAGATCAAAAGTAAAAATACTGTTTCCTTTCATCTATTAATGGCTTCTTGCCTCGATTCAATAAATGTTTTTTTAAAAAAATCTAGTTTTAAACAGTTTCTGTGGTTTTAAATATGAGATGTAAAATCTGAAATAAAATATGGTTTGAAATATTATTGCGGTATTTTTTTACGATTGTAAAAACATCAGTATAAGTGTGCTACTTAATAGTCATAGGTTAAGGAATAGGTATGAGAATCTGTCTACCTGGGTTAAAATTAAACTCAAGGATTTTTTTTGGTCAAAATTAAAAAAAAAAGTTTATTTTTAGGCTGTTAAATAAAAAACTTAAATATCTCTAGTTTTAAAGATATAGTATTTTTTACTTATGGGTGCTTCAGACCAATTTTGTCAATGGAGAAAGCAATTGTGTTCATTTATTTTTATGTAGTTAAAAATATTTTTGATATTTGCTAGTTAATATTTTTTTTTCCAGAGTTGGATGTATTGCCTTAGTGTCTGTCTGGTATTTCTAGTTACTTTGTCCATATTCCCGGCAGTTTGCTCATTAATAAAACCCATGAGCAAACAGAAAAGTGAATGGGGAGGTAAGTTTTTAGTTTCAATGAACACATTCATTTTTCTTTCAATTCTACATCACATGCAGATACTATTCGTGATTATTTTTAAAGCCAGAAACATTTTCTAGAAGATACAATGTATTTGTTTTTGCTTTTAATCCTAAATTATGGCAAAGTGTTTTTTAACTGGTATTACAGCATTCAAATTATTATTATTAAAAATAACTTTGAGTAAAAGATGAAAATTTTCCTTAAAATAATTCTGTTTATGTAAATTGTCTCGATAAATATTTGTTTTAAATGACACCTTTGATTTTTTCCTAGACACTTACTTCACACCAGTTATATGCTTTCTTCTTTTTAACGTGGGAGACTTTGTAGGAAGATTGATAACATTTATTTGCAAATTTGTAAGTATTTTAATTAATCCTCAGCTGAAATTTTCGTTCAAATATATATTATCTCATTAACATCAAGCAATTTTATAAATTGAATACTGCAAACCAAACTTAATAGTTCAGTGGACACTTAGCTATAAGTTACTTAAACTTTTATATTAATTTTTTTAAATTGACATACAATCTGTAATCTATAAATGTTTTTAAAATTTTCTAGCCTGGTAGCCATCGGCCTGGTTTACTTTTGTTGTTTTGTTTTCTTCGAATGGGTTTTGTTCCACTCCTCATGTTATGTAATGCCCAGCCCAGGGAGCACTTACCAGTTGTTCTTGATGATGATGCGTATCCTATAATCTTAATATCGCTCTTGGGATTGACTAATGGTTATCTAGGAACTCTATGCATGTCTTTTGGCCCACTGTAAGTATACAAATTATCTGCTGTTAATTATTATTCAAAGATAGAATTGGTAGTAAAGTTCCCTTAGGGCTGAAGGGCCATCAGGGCATATGATGTGTAGCATTCGTTTGTTTCTGTAACCAGGGCATATGAAGGGATTGTGTGGTTTGCACAACACCCAGACACCTTTACTGCCCTAACTAATGTCGTGTACCTATTTGAAGCTTGGTGGACTTGAGGGACTTAACTTTAAATTTCACATAGAACTCCCAGTTTTACAGTCAATCACTCTACACCGCTCAGCCACCCGTTCACCCATTATTTAAAGATACAGCAGGGATTTTTTTATTGGTGATGGGATGATGATTGGAAATATCTGAACTTTTGAATTATTCTCCTATTTTCCGATTTAACATCCCATTCATTGTACACCTATTTTTGAGCAATCAGTAAGTCATGTAGTTCTATTTATTGGAATGGGATACATCTTAATGGTATCAGAATACTTTAATATTAGCATTGCCCCATGTTGTTTTCAACATGTTTTTGTTTATTTTTTATTACTAATTGGTTACCATCAGAGGACTATAATTGAGATTTGATAATTCAGATATTGGCCAGGTATTGTTGATAGGTTAGATATTGGCCAAGTAGTATTGACAGGTTATATATTGATCCAATAGTGGATACATATTAGGACATAACATTGAAATTAAAGCTCATCCTACATGTACCTCATAGGATTCAGTATGGATTTAATTTACGTTAATATATTTCTTTTTCAGGACAGCAGAAGATGAACATTTAGAGGGTACGGGAATCATGTTGGCTTTGGCCATGACCGTGGGACTAGCAGCTGGTTCTGGATTCTCAATTCTATTTGTCAATCTCATTTGAATTACTCATATTAAGCTATAGAAAACATAATTATGTTAGATTTTAGAATTGTCCTTTATGTCATTATTACAAAAACAAAATGCAAAAAAATTACTCATTTTATGTTCTTACTCTTGCAAAATGTAATTTGATATGTGCAATATTGTTTAAACCTTTATTTTCTGTACTGTCGTTAAATTGAAATCATTGGTGATTCTACCAAACATGAAGCTTATTGAATGTCCTTTTTTTAAGGACCCAATATTTTTCTCCTATAATCTTGCAAAATACTAAATTTTTTACTTAAGACTACCATTATCTTTCTGGTTGACTTAAGGAAATTTATGTTTGGAATTTGAATAATTAATAGTTTTTTTTAAATAATTATTTTATATTATTGAGCTTGGCAGTGTCTTTTGTAAGGCTAACATTATGTAGCATTATAGATAGTGTATTGAGGGGTTAAAAAATGGAAAATATATTTATGTTATATTTGTTTTGTTTGTAGAATTAAACAACTACTTCTCAACCTCCTTTTCACCATTTTGACCCAGAATAAATAAACTAGACTCAAATGTCACTGGTTAAGGAGCACCAATACTTTTTTTTCTAGACTATATATCAAAAGTTTTTCTCTGTGATGTAATTGATATTACCAAGACAAAGATTATTTTTGAAACATTATATTTTTTGTGAATTATTAAATGAAAAAAAAAATTCTCATCTCAAACTGAAATAACGAAATAAATTTTGATTTCGCTAAAAAAATATATATATATAGATTTCATTAACATATGGTTGATATTTTTGACAGTGAGACGTAAAATTAAGCATGTCCATGTTTAAACTAACAATTATAAACTGGGTCAGTAGTACAGTTGTGATGTCAACATGTAAACAGTCTGAAGTTCACTGGACATCAAAGATTTTACATGGGGGGGGGTCCCTTATTACTTAAGAATAAATGATTAAATCATCTACGACATATCTTTGATGATAAGATTAAAATGTTTGCAAACTAAACAAAAATTTAAGTAAGATCTTAAATGGGAATATAAATTAACATGATGTTGATGTCATAATTCAGATAACTTGTTTGAAAGAATATGACAGAGTAAATCTATATTATTAATCATTTATTGTTTTTCCTGAGCACGTTATTTAGTTTATACATGAATTGCCAACATGCAGTTTAAGAAGCCATGTGTATTATTCTGTTTGATTCTCTTGTGATGTTTATAGTTATTTGTTTTTTATTTTATTTTTTATGTACATTTGTATCAAATGTTTCAGTTTTGATTAAAATTATAAATGTTATGTTGTTGAAGAATGCAGCTACAAGTAACCATGGCTAAATGCTAAATGTCTTTCTCTTGATTCTCACTGTGCCATATGAACTTTTAATCTGCCTCAAAATTTTAGAAGTATTCCAAATAAAGATAAATCTAGTTTACCAACCAATTTAGAGTTTCAGATTCTGCTAAGTTTTCATTTATTGCACCCCCATAAAATATTTTTCAGTAGTGACACATACAGTTGACCTTGTTCATTGTATTAAAATACAAAACAAGTACACCTTATGGAGTGCAATGCATCTCCAGCATCTCTCCACCTCACTTATGTCTGTGTGGTCTTCCTATTCATGGTAGAACACATTTTTTTAAATCCCTTAATTGCAGGACCTTCCCCAAGTCGTGCTATTTATGTTGGCTGATCTTTCTTTGTTTTGGTCATCCATAAATAAAATCCAGTTACATTTTTACAATTTTCCTGTGGAATATTATTTTGTCTATATTTGAGGCTGTAGTCACAAATAAGTTGACCTAATACAAAAAGTTGAACCTTCCAAGTGCCACCTAAATTTTGTATTGTCTCCAGGTGGCCATTGTCCAGTGACACTGTAATGACTGTTTTTTAACTGCTCCATGAATGTTATACATTATTCTGTTTACTATATTTTCTATTCTGAATAAATTAACATACTTAGTGAGTCATTTTTTGTTGTTGTTTTCTCAGTGGTATTGTCAGAACATTTTACTAACTTTAATTACATATTGTAATGAATTAGTGTTAGTGGACGGACATAAATCCATGAAGTATCCTATAACTAATGTCATTTGAAAGACTTTTTTGTAGCTTTTTACCTACATGTTGCAAATAAAATCAAATAAAAGTAACATTTAAAATATTTTTAGTACATAGAAATGGTTCTCGCAGTAAAAACAGTATTTATAGATTTTTTGATTTCATTTGAGCTGTCAAATTCTAACATGAGAGGGTGTTGTGTAGAAATAGAAAACTGATAAAAGTGTCCCAGAATCATCAAAGTTGGTGTCCCCCCTCCCCCATTCCTTTCGTGTTAAATGGTTATAAATAGAACAAAAATATTGCCGTACATTTCTTATTGAATATTTTATTGAATTTTAGTATCAAATGTATAGAAGAGATAACAGTGCTAGAAGAGAAACTTATTTATTTAAAGATTGCTACTAAAAACTGTTGATTTGAATTGATCTTTCATTGCTATCTATTTTTTAATTCAGTTGATTGTATTTATTTTTTTATCCCTGGCTCAAAGACTGAGCAACTGAATCTACAACAGAAGTTAAACACAACTATCAAAACCAACGATAGAAATGGAAGAAAATTTGTTGCCGATCTAAGATAGCAACAATGAAATCACCGGTCGCAAACATGTCTATGAATGATCCAACATTGTAAATCGTGGTAGACATTATTTTGAAACAGATTTTTGGTGAGGGGATTACTATTACTGCTGTGGTAGAATGTAAAAAAAATGTCTCACCACCAGGCCCGTAGCATGCGGGGGGGGGGGGGGGGGGGGGCCGGGCCCACCTGCGTTTTGTCTGGCCCCCTCTGCTTATTTGCTCTACTTAGTAAAATGTATTACCTGCCCCCCCCCTGCTATTGCCTGTCCCCTGCTGTAGAATTTTCACGCTACGGGGCTGCTCACCACACTGCCACATGTTTATATTTCTAGTCCCTTGAAAATAAACTAAGAACTTCTTCCAAAGGCATTGATAATATTGTTTGTGCATAAATATTAGACGATGAAGATTCTGAATTGGTTGACATCGTTGCGAGATGTATTATTATTCGCCATCCATGCTGTGAGTTCAATTCTGCTCCATGCATGACAACTGCTGATCGTGCAATATAAAACGATGCTTTAAAGGACTTCTTTAAATATTCTAAGTAATACACATTTCAAATGACAGAAAGTTTGATTGAAGTCATCAGTATTATCTGAAGAAATGCTTTCTGATGAAGATGGAAGCCAATGTTTTAAACATAAAACTGAAGAACCTCTTTTGAATCCTGATAAAAAAGAAATGTCTTAAATAAAACTTTATTCAGTCTACAATGACAAGAATGACAGACTAGGAGGCAGCGAGAAAACATTTTTGTAGAACTAATTTTTATCAAATGTGGGAAGAAAATTAAAACAAACGGCATTAGCCATTGTTTCCTCAGGAATAGCTTCAGTTCTGTTATCTAAAGCTTGTACTGGTCATTCTCGATCAACCATCTCTTAAAACTTCACATGGAATGTTTCGAAATAGTCTACAAAAACAAAATGTATCAAAGAGTCCAAACTGATTTTTAGGCTGATACTCACTGATGGTAAGTTTAAAAAACAAACAAAACAACCATTACATAATTCTGAAAAACACTTTGTTTACAAAACAACAATTATGACCATCACTTTTTGTTTGTAATATTGGACAACTGTAGCTATTCACTTATAAATATTTATATGTAGCTATCAACATTCAAGTACAAGAGAAATTAAAAAACAGTTAGACTCTTCCGACTTGATATAACGGGGGTGTCCTGTTCAATTATTTTCATTGTTGATTTTTTTTCAAAACTGTTCACTGCTGAGATGATCATGATCAGTGAAATGTTGACAGGTGAGTTGATCATATCAGTGAAATGTTGATACAATTTGACAGATGTCCATATTTTGTTTGTTATCAATAGATCTAGAATATGGATGAATGTTTTTCCACTTCATCACACATACATACATATCGATTCATTTCACCACACGTACATACATATAGATTCATTTCACCACACGTACATATATATTCATTTCACCACACGTACATACATATTGATTCATTTCATCACACGTACATACATATTGATTCATTTCATCACACGTACATACATATTCATTTCATCACACGTACATACATATTCATTTCACTACACGTACATACATATTGATTCATTTCATCACACGTACATACATATTCATTTCACCACACGTACATACATATTGATTCATTTCATCACACGTACATACATATTGATTCATTTCATCACACGTACATACATATTGATTCATTTCATCACACGTACATACATATTGATTCATTTCATCACACGTACATACATATTGATTCATTTCATCACACGTACATACATATTGATTCATTTCATCACACGTACATACATATTGATTCATTTCATCACACGTACATACATATTGATTCATTTCATCACACGTACATACATATTGATTCATTTCATCACACGTACATACATATTGATTCATTTCATCACACGTACATACATATTGATTCATTTCACCACACATACATACATATTGATTCATTTCATCACACTACATACATATTGATTCATTTAATCACACGTACATACATATTCATTTCACTACACGTACATATATATTGATTCATTTCATCACACGTACATACATATTGATTCATTTCATCACACGTACATACATATTCATTTCACTACACGTACATACATATTGATTCATTTCGACACACGTACATACATATTGATTCATTTCATCACACGTACATACATATTCATTTCACCACACGTACATACATATTGATTCATTTCACCACACGTACATATATATTCATTTCACCACACGTACATACATATTGATTAATTTCACCACACGTACATACATATTGATTCATTTCATCACACGTACATACATATTGATTCATTTCATCACACGTACATACATATTGATTCATTTCATCACACGTACATACATATTGATTCATTTCATCACACGTACATACATATTCATTTCATCACACGTACATACATATTCATTTCACTACACGTACATACATATTGATTCATTTCATCACACGTACATACATATTCATTTCACCACACGTACATACATATTGATTCATTTCATCACACGTACATACATATTGATTCATTTCATCACACTACATACATATTGATTCATTTAATCACACGTACATACATATTGATTCATTTCATCACACGTACATACATATTCATTTCACTACACGTACATACATATTGATTCATTTCATCACACGGACATACATATTGATTCATTTCATCACACGTACATACATATTGATTCATTTCATCACACGTACATACATATTCATTTCATCACACGTACATACATATTGATTCATTTCATCACACGTACATACATATTCATTTCATCACACGTACATACATATTGATTGATTTCATCACACATACATACATATTGATTCATTTCGCCACATGTACACACATATTAATTCATTTCACCACACGTACATACATACTGATTCATTTCACCACACGCACATACATATTGATTCATTTCATCACACGTACATACAAATTGATTCATTTCACCACACGTACATACATATTGATTCATTTCACCACACGTATATACATATTGATTCATTTCACCACACGTACATACATATTGATTCATTTCACCACACGTACATACATATTGATTCATTTCACCACACGTACATACATATTGATTCATTTCATCACACGTACATACATACTGATTCATTTCACCACACGTACATACATACTGATTGATTTCACCACACGTACATACATATTGATTCATTTCACCACATGTACATACATATTGATTCATTGGCAGGCGATATGTTGTTAACAAAATATTTACTTTTGTGTAGAAACTAACCAGAACATTTTTGTAAAAGGTATTTTGGGGGCCCTGTGTCAGGTTTTTTTTATTTTGATGGGCCCTATGTCAGTTTATTTTATTTTGAGGATCCATATGTCAGGTTTTTTGTTTAGAGGGGCCCTATGTCAGTTTTAGGGGCCATATGTCAGGTGATTTCGTTTTTATTTGGATCATTTTGTATCTATTTAATCGAGCGACTTTTATGTGGCCAAGTGAAGAAAGGATGAGTTCTTTGCTAGTCTTTGAGCCCTAGTGTTTTGAAGTTTCATGGGTTCTTTTTATCAAAATACTTTCTACTAGTATTTAGGAAACAGCATTTGGTGTTACAATGTAAAGTTTTTGTGGAGGACACGTTTAAAAAAAACATTACACTTTTATACATTCTATTTACGAGATGACAACACAGGGTGTTTGTATTTGACTGAGCAGTTTATTGATACTAACATCACACAGTTTCTATAGGTATGTTGTAAAGTAAACATTGGATGGTGAGACTATTTATACAACATCCACTGCCAGTCCCAGACTCCGTCAGCCGACAGCGACCAGGCGAGGTGCCATGGGGAAAGTTTTTCTCATGGCCATACATTTCTCCCTGTCGATGAACAGAGTTGTGTTCTTGATTGACAGGTCCTGCTCCAGGGCCCCCTTGGTTCTCAGCAGCGCCTGGAGAGCGTTCTCCGACTCCCTGAGCTTGTGCTGCAGGTGGTCCACAGTGTCTGTGATCTCGTTCACTTCCTCCACCAGTCTGTTGTGGGCAGGGTCCCGACAGAGTTCAACATTGGGCCGTCTTAGACGCGTGTCTAGCCGTGTTTGGGCCACCTACAGTTAAAAAAAAAGAAGCTTATCTGCAGCCTTTAGACGATGTTTGAAGTACAAAAAACATTGAAGCTCGAAAAATGTTTAACTCACGACCTATTCTTTGGTCATGCGTCAAAATGTCTCGTACGGTTGCTTAAAAACACGTAGTAGTACATCATGTAAGTACTGAGATTCGGTTTATGAACTGAAAACTGTACGAATTAAGTTTATGAATTGAGAAGCGCCGATTAATTGAGGTAACTGTGGGCCTAAGGCTAGTTAAAAAAGGCTCAATTTTGCGAACAAAATAACAAAAAACGTATCACCTAATAAATATATTATCTTCTTCCACATTTCAAATAATGTGCATGTTAGCATAAAATGCACAGAGCTATTTTGATTGTTTTGCGGTTTTCTTGTATGAAATTAGCGGTGACTAATCACGGAGAATCTGTATAATCTGATCAAGGAGGACATATTTATTTCAGGCCATAAGTCTAAAGATTTAATAGCCTAATGGTTTACCCAGCTCCGGAACTGAGGTACCTGGTTACTCTCAGATACAGATTGTCATTATATTTAATTAATGCAATAGAGCTGTCGCCACCCAATTTGGGCCTATGGTAATATCAAAATATTGATTTCTAGCATTGATTTGGTAATTATAATCAATAAAAACTATTTTTCCGTGAAGTGGGGGGGTGGGGGGGCATAAAGTTTACTGTTCAAGTGACCTATTTGCCGTTGGACAAGTTAACAAATGGCCAGTCCACCTGATGACACCCACGCACCATTAGCTAAGCCATTGCATAGTAGGTGATTGTTCCGGACAGTGCTCCTATGGACATGAGACCCTAACATATTGGACTGCACCACGCCCCTCTCCGGATCGGAATACACGGAATAAAATAAAGAAATAAAAACATTAATATAAGACAATCTAGACCAGACAAACACAAACAGGAGAGAGGACAATGGATAATGTATTGTATTGTACCTTATGAGATTTTGCTTATATTTTACAGTCGTATTTAAAACATATTAAAAAGTAAATTTTTATGACAGTTTGAATGATAATAATGAATCGATAATCCTTTAATCTCTTTTAGTAAAAAAATATATAAACCCCTCATTTAATGAGATATAAAGATATTTCTTTAGTGACATATGTCCATTACCTGCATAGGGGCTTCCTTATCCTGGATAGACTTCTTAAGTAGGTCAATGTTTTTCTCCATGTCGTAGATCTCCTGCAGGGTTCTGTTGAGGTGCAACTGGATCTTGTTCCTAGCGTCAGTCGTCTCCTGGATGCGACTGTTGAGTGACGTATTCACAGCATTCCATTGCTGATAAGAGTGGGATCCAAAAAAGTTTTCATTACTAGGTAAAACTAAGCAGTAAGTTTTTATGTCATGGGCTGACAATAGGAGTAGTTCAGAGCAGTTCTAATGGGTTGTCAAACTAGACAATCCCCATCCCCAACCAAACCTCCCACATAGAGCTTCACTATAAATTCCTATGAAATATTACGCCCCTACTAGTACCTGTGATATATCTAGGTTTCTGCACAGTACCACAAAACAGCCCTAGGTGTATGATGGTTGTTTGATGGTTGACAGTGAATGGCCATTACCCGAAACTCACCTATTCCAATTAATGACCCTCCATGGCTAGTTGACTGTTACTTTATGACTTACCATCCACATCTCGTTGTTACACGTGTTGATGACGCTTTCTATTTCATTTCTCATGTTCTTAGAAGCTAACCTCTCGGACTGTGACCTCTGTATGTTGTCGTTGGTGTATCTAAGGATGTAAACAACAATCAGAACAAACAAATGTAACATGTAGGCCTATACATTCTGGTCAACTGCAGACTTTGAAAAAAAAATGTAAAGAACAAAACAATGTGCTTTGGGTAATAACAATGTGACGGCCAATGTTCGTGTAAATGTGACCTTCTACTAGCGGCGGACTCGTGTAAATGTGACCTACTACTAGTGGCGGACTCGTGTAAATGTGACCTACTACTAGTCTCGGACTCGTGTAAATGTGACCTACTACTAGTGGCGTACTCGTGTAAATGTGACCTACTACTAGTCTCGGACTCGTGTAAATGTGACCTTCTACTAGTGGCGGACTCGTGTAAATGTGACCTACTACTAGTGGCGGACTCGTGTAAATGTGACCTACTACTGGTGGCGGACTCGTGTAAATGTGACCTACTACTAGTGGCGGACTCGTGTAAATGTGACCTACTACTAGTGGCGGACTCGTGTAAATGTGACCTACTACTAGTCTCGGACTCGTGTAAATGTGACCCACTACTAGTGGCGGACTCGTGTAAATGTGACCTACTACTAGTGGCGGACTCGTGTAAATGTGACCTACTACTAGTGGCGGACTCGTGTAAATGTGACCTATTACTAGTCTCGGACTCGTGTAAATGTGACCCACTACTAGTGGCGGACTCGTGTAAATGTGACCTACTACTAGTGGCGGACTCGTGTAAATGTGACCTACTACTAGTCGCGGACTCGTGTAAATGTGACCTACTACTAGTGGCGGACTCGTGTAAATGTGACCTACTACTAGTGGCGGACTCGTGTAAATGTGACCTTCTACTAGTGGCGGACTCGTGTAAATGTGACCTACTACTAGTGGCGGACTCGTGTAAATGTGACCTACTACTAGTGGCGGACTCGTGTAAATGTGACCTACTACTAGTGGCGGACTCGTGTAAATGTGACCTACTACTAGTGGCGGACTCGTGTAAATGTGACCTACTACTAGTCTCGGACTCGTGTAAATGTGACCCACTACTAGTGGCGGACTCGTGTAAATGTGACCCACTACTAGTGGCGGACTCGTGTAAATGTGACCCACTACTAGTGGCGGACTCGTGTAAATGTGACCCACTACTAGTGGCGGACTCGTGTAAATGTGACCCACTACTAGTGGCGGACTCGTGTAAATGTGACCCACTACTAGTGGCGGACTTAGGTTGGGCGAGGCCCTAGGCCGCTAGACGTACCGCCCCCACCCCTAAAAAAAAGTTACTCATTAATAAATTTCTAAATTTGGGATTTTTGGGACCCCCTCCCCCCATCAAAAGGGCACTGGGTGCACATCCGGTGCGCCCGCACTTTAAATCCGCCACTGCCTACTACTCACTTGGCCCATGTTTCCGGCACGCTGACCGTGTTGTCTATCCTGTGGACACCATCATGGTAGGCTATCCCTCGGCTGGTGTTTCTCAACATGTGTGTAGTGGTGTCCAGATTCTCGGCTATAAACTTATCTCCGGCGTCTCTCTCCAACTCATGCTGGGCGGCCCTGTTCAATCCCAACTGGACATTGGCTCTACGTGGGTAGAACAACATTGTATAGAACCTTAAAGTCACTGAAGTTGACACACATTTAAAAAAAAAATATATAGTTAATGTATACAGACAGTACGATATAGATATACACATTTTGGCTTTTAGTAACATATAAATCCTTAGCTTGATATTTTATGAGAGACGGATGGCCTTCGGATATAAAGCGTTCGATTTTCTTCCTGAGAGTCTCGGCTTCGATCTCAGTGAGAACGAAAGGATTTATTTCCAGGTCCTAGTAAAAGTTGGACCAGGTAAAGTCTATGAGACTGACCCAGCTTTAAATAGTTACCTGGCATACATATTGGGGAAGTAAAGGCGGCTGCACGTTGTGCTAACCACACAATCCCTTAATATGCATTGTTTACACAATCAAATTGTAAACTTCATTTATACCGACAGGCCCTTTAGGGCTAAGAAAACGTTACCTTTTTTCACACATCTAGGAAATAATTTCAATTACTTTCACTGCACTTGTACAGATCCGTTCTTACAAACAGGCAGACTAGGAGGCTACAAAGCGCCCCTTCCCCTCATCGCTAAGGCGGCACCCTGTAGGGACTTTTATTTCTCCGTAACCCGAACAAAATATTAAAGCTCAATCAGTTATTATTTAAAAGATATAATTCCTTGAACCATCTGACTACTACAAGGTAGAGGTGTTTACTATTCATAAATAACTTCTACGGTTAAGTTTCATGTTCTGGAAGGTCGATATTTCTATGACTTACGGTTAGGCACGTCGCAAGGAAGGGACATCTGAGTACCTGTCAGAGCCCCCCTCCCCCGGGAGAAATAACACGACAGCTGGAGTTTGGTGGTCATAGGGGGGGCCACAAAATTTGCAAGAGGCAGTATTGACAGCGTTTTTGAAAAGGTCCACAAAAATTATCCTTTTCTAGGCCCCTCCTTCCCCAATCGTAAGAACGGTTCTGCACTTATAAGTGAATGACCTACTCACCACACGTATAATGAATGACCTACTCACCACACGTATAATGAATGACCTACTCACCACACGTATAATGAATGACCTACTCACCACACGTATAATGAATGACCTACTCACCACACGTATAATGAATGACCTACTCACCACACGTATAATGAATGACCTACCTGTCAACGGTATTCCTCATCCTCTCCTGACACCTCTTGATATGGTCCACCTCTCTGATCAATTCCTTTTCAGGGTTGTCGTGCACAAGGTCTATAGACTGACGTTTTTCCCTGTTTGTATAAGTGACTCAACAATTTATAAACTTAAACATGCTTCTTACGATCATTTCATTTAAACTAATGTAAACGAGAGTTCAGTGGACCAATTATTTCCTTCTGTAGTATATGCTTAACTTAGCTCAGCTAATGTACAAAAGTTATTTAACTTAGCTCATTAACTATACCCAAAATACTTAACTTAGCTCGCCTAACATTACTTAGCTTAGCTCCTCAACGTTGCTGACCTATTTTACAAATATTCCCCAGCTTAGATCACCTATTGTACAAACACTCCTCAACCTAGCTCACCTATAGTACAAAAACTCCTCAACTTAGCTCACCTATCGTAAAAACACTCCCCAGCTTAGCTCACCTATTGTACAAACACTCCTGTGCAATGTGTAATGGGTTCTCAGTCTCTGCCAAATTCTTCTCCAAAATTCTTTTGGCCTCATTCAGAGCGTTGGTTTCCGTGATCATCTGGTCGAGCTCGTGGTTCAGTTCAGTTTTCCAGAAGTTGATATCACCTGAGGGAAGGAGATCATGGAATTTTCGTTATTCATTTGTCTCACAATTTAAAATTAAAAAAATATGTTTCGCAAATTTAAAAACCAATAAAGCCAAATAACATGAAGCATGAAACAAATATTGTTGGACTCGATTATCATAATTAATATAACAAAGTTGTGAACTTAATTTACTGGGACTGAAAGTTATAACCCGAGAAGATGAACTATTTAGTAAAATTATATTCAGATTATTCTTTGTATTGTTTTACCAGCATGAATACATGAATACCCAAGTGTTGAGTTTTTTTTAAACTCAACTGCAAAAAAAAAACAGTTGATATAATTATTATAATGAAATAGCCGAAACTTTCCTTTCTTTAAGTTGTAACAACATACAGAGCATCTCTTATGTTTTTGGGGAGGCATCAGTACATTTGGGTGCCCTAGGCAAAGGTAGGCCTACTGTGGGGGTCCTAGGTAAATGTAATTTTGGGGCTCTAGGAAAAAAAAACGTGGCTACTTGCAAGTATTGGACAGTGGACACCTAACAGACATTGTCTTTGAAAATGTGGCCACCAACAGTTCATTAATTTTAGCCATGGCTCGGACAATTACCCGATTGCGATTCATTCTGGATGACATAATACGATTCTCCAACAGGGTACATAAGAATGTAGGGCCCTTGGCACAGTTTGCCTATCTCAGAACATTATGTCAATGTGACTAATTAGAAATAAACTTATGAAATAGTTAGAGGAAATAGTGTTACTTATTACAATGCTGTTTTTTTGCTCTAACAATGGGACAGTACATATTCTGCGAATAACCAAAATAGAAAAACATGAGATATAGTTTACAACGATAGATCGTGGTCTCATCGCTGCTCTTTATCCATGATATGTTTAGATAATGAACAATTGAGCTGCGGATATATCTCTAACTAATCCATCGTGCCGTCTACCTATTCTTTCCCCGAGTCGTTTGCCGACATCAGACTGGGTGCGTTTTGTTTTGTCATCGTACTCTTTACACAGTCGCATTGTGTCCATACGAAGCCTTTCAGAGCCGCCCCTGACTCTGTCTGACGCCAGGTAGTTGCCCTGGTTGGAGGCCATCCAGTCGTTGGGGGTGAACCTGGTGTACAGGGCGTTCCTTGCCGCTGCAAACACAGGGGGCACTTTGAGACTGTCCAGCTCTGACAGCTGGGTCCTGGCCGACATTGGGTCCGGCATACTTCGAGTGATGGCAGTGCATGGATTCACCTGAGTGATACAGTTAACATTGTATATACAATTATATTTGAAATAACTCGTAAGATCGTACTATACATCAGAGGTCGGCAACCTTGTGACCTCACGGACCAATCCATTCGTTAGCTTTGTTAACATGGCCTCCCAAAACAGAGTGCGCTGGACAGTGATTGGAGAGCCCCTCTGCTCCGCATAGAGTTCAAGGAACTAAGTCAAGTCATTCCCTCTGATCACTGAAGTTTATTCCTAAGGGTCACTAAATATGTCATTTTTTAAATTCGTGTGCAGCACTTGGGAGTGTAAATTTAAATGTGAATCTTTGAATTAAAAAAAATCACCATTAAGGGCTTTCATTTAATAATAATCTTTCTCGCACTATCAGGTAAACGCTTTTCTATATTATCTTTTGCCGACCAGCAACAGTTACCCGTGGTCCACTCATGTCACCTGCTGCTACATACCATAGGTATACGAAATATTTTGATCAAACATCATATCATTTCACATTACCTAAACAGTAATACACTGATTCTCATCAGTCTACTTCTACTAATAGACGAGAGTGGTTGTGTTGTTGGCCAGACAACAGTTGATACTTCAGCAGACGATGAAACAACGTTGTCGTTCAGTGTAACGGGTGACGTATTATTACGGGAGCGGAGGCGGATTTAGAGCCGCGCGCCATGGGCGCCGAGTTCTTAATGGACTCGCAAAATCCCAGCTCACTTCTATAAGGGCCCCATTACTACCTTCTGCTTTTCCGGGGGTCCACCCTAGCACGACTCGCTTCTGTACGAGATTGACTGTGCCGTTAGTGAGATTATCTGTAGCTAGTATGGTGATATGCATATTGTAATGAGATACGTAAATAGGACATTGTGAATTACTGAATTTGCTTCAAACCGCTTGACAATTGCTAAGAATTCGCGTTAGGCTTAGAATTATACTTTTATACAAACAATCAAATTGAGGTGGGCTATACATAATCGAGAGGGGGAGGGTGTTCGTGTGGTAAAGCGCTTGACTGTCGACCTGTGGGGGTCCTTGGTTCGATTTCCGGTGAGGACTAATGGATATTTCAGGTCATGGCTTAAGTCCCCGTTATATCCCCCGTGGTGGCTCCTTGGCCATTGCACTATCGGCTATAGTGGGGATGAAAGATGGGCACCATAAAACCGTTTATAGAAATGTAAGATTTTTCATTTAAACCTTACAGGGATTTCAGTCATGCATAATCGAAGATAAGGATAAAATGACCATATTGTAACTGACCTTGGCCGACTGATAATACGTGCTCGGTCGCCATGGCAGTGTGGTCAGTGACCGCCTCATCGGTGATGGAGCTGGGTAAGTATCATAGGTCTTGTACTGGTTTTGCATTGTACCAATAGTGGGCAGCTGTGTGAACTGGACGGCTTGTCTTGGTCCAGTCATGTAGGTTGATGTGGCAGTGGCCCCTGGAAAACAAACAACGTTTGATATGTTAGTCTGATGTTCCGTTAAAGAGTGGAGGGGGATGGGTGGGGAGATGATCCACCTGAAGACCTAACGGTGCTAGATACAGTAGCCACCAAACGGAAAGTTTTATCGATTTCTTTACACTTTTACATCCATAGCTGTGGGGTTTCTACGAACAAAGGAAATAATCCCAGGTGTCCAATAGGTGGAAAGTCACGTGTCTTGATTCCCGCTATCAATCCACTAGTTCATTAAATGCAAATCTTTCGATAAAAAGAATATAAGAAAATCAAGAAGATTAACGTGAAGTTATTATAACATTGTAAGATGTAATAACATTTGTAAGATGTAATAACATTATTGCTACTATCGTTGCCGCGATTAGTTTTTTTTTTCTTCTTTTGTTGCTCGGGTCATAATCTACAAATGATGCCCATTTCTGTTTTGGGCTAGGATGTTTTGAAAATGCTGACCCTCACAAACGGAAAAGTAAGTGACTCCACTGCCTAGTTGTACCGATTGGTACAACAATCACATACGATAATTTTCTACATTTAGATGTAATATAGGCCTATATTTTTTTTTATAAATTTTTTTGAGATTCAACATTTTCAATAACCATAATTGCCCTAATTTTGAAGGACTATTTCGTTACTAACTCGTTATTTATACGAGTGTAATCTAAAACAACAACAAAAAAAAAAAAAACATAAAAAAAATAACAGCTACACATTGACAGAACAAGGTGAGTAGAGAAATAATTCTGTGAGTACTTTGTTCAATCAGATAGACCCGCAGTTCTTAAATTTTTTTGCGACTGTACCCCAAAGGCTGCGAAAATCTGTCTACTCTGTGGTACCCCTCACAAGTAAGTTTTTCAAACTATAGCTATTGGTTGTTTCAATCGAAAACTATATGTCGCTGTGCACCCCTGCATAATCTTTGTCGTACTCCTTAGTGTAGTTCTCTACCGGTTAAGAACCGCGGGGGTCGCACCAAGTACCGCGATACTTCATCATTCGTGTCCATTAAATAAAGCACGGGGTGACCATTGTATGAGAACGAAGAGGGCAGCATTCAGTTTTTTTAATAAAATATTAATTCTAAAAGTGTCTCACGTAGCCCATTCAACAAATTGTAGTAATGAACAAATAGAACAATACAGACTAAGTGAAGTAGTCTCACTTAGCCCATTCAACAAATTGTAGTAACGAGCAAATAGAACAATACAAAGTGAAGTATTCTCACGTAGCCCATTCAACAAATTGTAGTAAAGAACACATAGAACAATACAGACTAAGTGAAGTAGGGGTCGCACTTGGTAAAACAAACAAAAAAAAAACCGCATCTAGCTCTGCCGCGTTTGTCATCCTTTGTTAGACTAGTTTGTCATTATGTACACTAGAAGCAATACACCATATACTAATAAAGCAGTGCTTAATATTTAGACTTCACCAAGATATTCCACATTGCCAAAGTTGGGCGGGCCGGCCGTCTGCGGTTGGGTCACCGCTCCACAGGTCGCCATTTGCCGCTTTGTTTTTTTTTCCCCTCGAATGTGCCTGGTTGAGTCGTTTAATGGCCGAAGAAAAATGGCGAGCGCATCATCTCTTTCTTTGTTGCAGAATGGCTGACAGTGATGACAACCACTAGATCTGGTGACGTCATGTGTTGTTTACTTCTAGAGTCAAGGAGCAGAGATTATGTTATAAAAATATTCTACAAAAATGCCATTATTAAAATTACTGAACTCTAATAATAGGGGCTGTTCACTTCTTAGGAAAAGCTTTTTTTCCTCGACTTTGGACCTGGGCCCCCTTTGTCACATATGGTCACACTTCATAACCCTACATGGCTTCCCCCCCTCTCCCATATTTAAAAAAAAATTAAAATAAAAATTGATACATAACACAGCTGCTGAAAAATTTAATATTTTTTTAAAGAAACGTATCAAATATGTCCGTTTATTAAGCAATGCAATTTTTTTTTTGAAGCAATCAAGTTAGATTCAAAAAGCACCGTTTTAGATTTTGTAGTGCCCTTCGTTCATTCCCCACCACAACTGGTTGTGCAATGGCCTTGGAGGCACAACGGGAAACATAGAGGGGAACATTCACCATGACCTGAAACATTCTCTTGGAGATTGAACCCGGGACAGTCAGATTGACAGTCAAGCGCTTTTGCTGCACGACCATTCGCCCCCCCCTCCATAACGTGTGTAGCCAATATCACGTGATCTTTTCAATACCAATGAACGTTTGCACCTTAAGAAAGTCTATTAATCTAGAGTATGAATTGAACAGAAATCGATACGTTATTTTTTCTTTCTCAAAACATTCACTGAATCAACCACGCGTGTCGCCTATAAATACTGTGTTATTTTAGTTATAGCAACGTACTTTGTTAAGGTGCATGACTATATCTGTTCAACGACGGTTATGAGTGATAAGATTGCATAAGTCATTCACTTATTAATCGGATTATCTTATTGTTGTTTACATATCAATATAGAGGCGGCGGCAATAGAACATAAACAATGTCATTCACAACAAGTGTCCGAAGTTCCACGCTCTTAGTAAAAGTAAGTTCTGTGTTCTTGTAAGTAAATTAAAATATAGTCCAGTGGTAAGCATACGGTACTTGCATGACAGATAAATTGACATTTAGATTAATTATGAATAATAGGACTTATAGCTGAACGAAAGTAGAACTAAACTATCTATAATTACTAAACTATCTTTAATTACTAAACTATCTATAATTACTAAACTATCTATAATTACTAAACTATCTATAATTACTAAACTATCTATATTTACTAAACTATCCATAATTACTAATATATCTATAATTACTTTAAAGAGAAGAAACCTATACGATTAAATACATATTGAGAAAATAAAAGTTAAACAAAAAATATATGGTCGGTCTTCAAAATTATAAACGTTGGAATGTTTTCTTTTAATTCTTTACATAAAATGTCACATCAGTCTGAACCATTATTGTGGACAGACAAACTAGGTCATCGTGTATACCTGGGGTAACCAAAAAGAGGCTCCCGATGATGAGCCAGTTGTCTGCGCCTCTCGATGAGCCCATTTTGTCTATTATTTAATTACTAGCTCTACACTGCGAAACCTTGGCATAGAGTTATATTCCCTTAGGTTTGATCAGTATGCTAGATTATTTTTAGTTTTTTTTAAATTTTGAACATTTTGATTGTTTGACTACATAACAACCCGCACACTATACTTCAGACTTCAATGAGCCACCCATCCTTTCACACTTTGAAGTACACATTTCTATTGAATAGGATGCTTTCAGGGCCCTTAAGTAGTTCATTTGCCCCCAACTATCTGCATAGGCACCGCCCCCCATTCACCTAAAAAACAAAAACAGAACTACAGCAAAATAACAAAAACAGAACTACAGCAAAATAACAAAAACAGAACTACAACAAAATAACAAAAACAGAACTACAGCAAAATAACAAAAACAGAACTACAACAAAATAACAAAAACAGAACTACAGCAAAATAACAAAAACAGAACTACAACAAAATAACAAAAACAGAACTACAACAAAATAACAAAAACAGAACTACAGCAAAATAACAAAAACAGAACTACAGCAAAATAACTAAAACAGAACTACAACAAAATATCAAAAACAGAACTACAACAAAATAACAACAACGGAATTACAACAAAATAACAAAAACAGAACTAAAACAAAAAACAAAAACAGAACTACAGAAAAATAACAAAAACAGAATTACAACAAAATAACAACAACGGAACTACAACAAAATAACAAAAACAGAACTACAGCAAAATAACAAAAACAGAACTACAGCAAAATAACAAAATCATTAAGAATGGTTTATAGTCCATGTTTGATGTTCAAGATTTATGTTCTCATGTTGTTGTTTTGTTAGGTAGTTGTATGTATCCTATTGGTCAGTTTCATTCTGGCTTGGATCTCTTTCGTCACGACATCATGGGGTGATGGCTACTCAGGCAACGCCCTTCAGGGATACGGTCTGTGGCGGAAATGTAATAGTGCCGGCACCAGTCCAGATTGTTCTAACATTGAAGGATGGAACCTACGTAAGTTGACACATTCACACAGGCATTAGAGTTTGAGATTGTAGATAGATCCCATTACAAAAGCCTACCCCCGCCAACCCGCATCGAAGGGAGGAGGAAGACGTGGGATTTTTCTTTCTTTCTTTTAATGTAAGGCTATTACAATTTACTGTTCATAAACTCCACTTGGATTTAGAATTCTAATATTTGGGGTCATCCATTAATTAGATCAACAACTTAGGTGGATGTGTGGTAGGGGGCAGACGGTCTGAAAAAATTTGTTGACATGGGGGAGGGGAAGTGAACATTTTTTGACGTCAACAATGTTACTTTTGTTTTACAAAATTAACTCCGTTGTTTCTTTTACAAACACACAATGAAAGTTTAAACAAATTTAGTATGAACTTGAGGCCCATTTTATCTCCTATCAATGAAATAAATTGATGATGTCTTAAATATTAATATGGCTTATTTTAAATGAATTTAGTATACAGTGTACTGGTATTATATAAATTAGCTTCCAATGAACTATTTTTAGCCATTATTATTTTGAAACAAGAAGAAATTAATTTTTGAAATTGCATAATTATATGTGTAAAAGTCTACTTATTCTGTCAGATATTTCTGTCGACAGAGGCTCCTTCAGCAATATACATAACAGTCAATATATGAAGGAAGTGATCTTACACACTAATTAAACATGAAATGTGTAGTTAAAAATTTGTGTATATTGTTAAGGGTTTCTGAATGGTGGGTGGGAGAAGGGGCGCCAAATATTACTCGCACAGGGTGCAAGAATAGCTAGCTCCGGCTCTGTGTGCAACAATAGCTAGCTCCGGCTCTGTGTGCAACAATAGCTAGCTACGGCTCTGTGGACGGTGTGGGGTATAAATGCGAACCAACGGGATAGTCAAATAAAATTCATTTAAGAACTACATACAGTTTTACTGTTATATAATATTTGAGGCTGGAGATTGCTCCAGTTTTTGTTTAAACTCGTTATACATATGAGTCTCAAATAAGATTTCAATGACTACAATTCGTTATTGAAGTTTGTTATTTAACGTTATATTTGACAGGGGGGATATTAGGTTAATACTTTTTTTCGTTTTTTTTTTAATGAGTTTGTGGTGTCTAAAAAGTGCTAACATTTGTTGACGTAATTAACTTTAGTTAGATGTTCTTCACAAACAATTACGTGAGACTCGCGAGATATAAAAAACTCCATTAATAATTATGTAATCATGCATGTAACAAAATTATCAACGTCACATGCATAACTTCCAATACTTGTAAAGTTTCATTGGCAATAAAGCTACCCATTTTATTCTGAGATTTCTTTGACAGATGTTAACGACTTACAAAAAATTTTGTTAAATTATTTAAAACATTAGTTGATTGTCATTTTCTGATTTGTTTTTCAGACTGGTACAGAACAGTCCAAGCTTTTGCAATCTTTGGGTTTGTCAGTGTCAATGTGTGTCTTGGTTTCATCTTGCTGTTGATATTTGTGCCTTACTGTAACAAAGGGAGGTCACTCACACTGTGGGTTTCAGTGTTGGCATTTTGGTCAGGTAGAGTTATCTATTGTAACAACTTCATGTATATTTACATATCCTTTTTAGAGCATTTTCGAAAAAAAAATGCTCTATTGTCCCCGTTTTGTCTGTCTGTCTGTCTGTCTGTCTGTCCGTCCGTCATCACCCTAGATCTCAACAACCATAAGTCCTAGACCCATGATGCATATATCATTTTGTAGGTCTTGGCCTGCCAAGAAATGACTTTTTTCCAATTCGCGATCTGACCTCTCAGGGCCGTAAAAGGGGCATTATAAAGTACCGTTTTTTACTATATAAGCTATATTAATAATGGACCGCCCTATATCTCAGCAACCATAAGTTCTAGACCCATGATGTATATATCATTGTGTAGGTCTTGGCCTGCCAAGTGTACATCAAAAGTCCATTTCGCGATAGGACCTCTGAGGGCCGGGCTTCAGGGCTCCTAAGGGGCTTATATATTATATATACACCTTGTACGTTCAATAACCCATTCATTTGGTGCGAAATACTGCAGCACGTAGTTTCACCAAGATTTATTAAGAAACTCATCAAATGAAATAGTAAGCTTGTGTTCTGAGTTTAATTGAAAGCTATGCAACAATTGACGGAGTTTTCGGACGATTAAATGACTACAATTTCGAATGTTTTCAATTATGATTCCTATTTCAGTAACCACAAACCACTTGTAGTTAGATTTAAGAGAAAATAATTTTTTTTTCAAATATAAAGAAACGTCTTTATAATTATGCATTACATAATTGAATTTATAAACATTTCCAAAATTTACAAATATTTACTGAAAGCTAACAAACGTACTGATACATAACATGAAAATGCGCTAACACGTCCTGTGTCCAGAATGGAACAGGCTTAATTGCTTGTTTAAGTTTTAATCGCATATTCCTCATGACAACATTTTAAGCCAGACCAACTTTTTGGGTTAGGCTAGTATGCCTTAAAATGCTTCTTGCATAAATACACACACACACATGCAAGCACACACGCACGCACGCACGCACATATATGAAGCATGTGGGCGTTGTAATAGCCATACAACCTCTTATCAGTTGTTTAGTCATTAATTCCAGATGACTGTATCAGAAAAGGCCCCCTATGGACACGGCACCCAATGCGTTCAGGATATAACCGTTTGAGGTGGTCTTGTGCCTCAAAGTAAATACATGCTACATTATTTTCTTATACTTAATCTGTTGAGTCTATGCTAGAGAAAAATTAAGTTTGGACCAATGGCTACTTTTATCTATAGTTGCATTTGTCCCTCCCCCCCTCTCTCCCCCTCCCAAACGCCACCATAGAACATCACCGTATTATGTCGAAGGAACATCTTTTTGGACACCATGGTTTAAAATGAGGCTAATAAATGTTATTAAATGAGTTGGCACGAATGAAGATAACATCCGTGGGTGATAATAAAGCACGTATTGTTTAACAACAATGTAGACTCCTCGTCCCGGGCGGTGGGGGGGGGGTCATGTACTTAGGTCAGGATAAACGACTCAAGGACATATTCATTCATAACGCACACATTATGCAAGATCTTGGTTAGCGTGTTAAAGTAAATGCTGGACACAGTGGCGTATCTAGCGTTAGCTGCTCCCAGGGTGTGGACTCTACAAAATATCATAGTGATCTAAATGGCGCCCCTTGTTTGTGGTGGCAAAGTAAGTGGTGGACTAGATAGATGTATGACAACATCGGAATGACTGAAAACTTTCAAATTGTAAATATTCTCTAGGTTTGAAAAAATTACATACATTTTATTAGTTTACGTTAGGCTACTATTATTTGATCTTAGGTGAGAACCACAGGAATTTTTCAGGTCATGGTTAAAGTTTTCTCCGTGTATCCCGTGCTGCCTCCATGGTTATTGCACTATCAGCTAAGGATGGGATGGAATAGTGGGCACCGCAAAAAAACCGTCCCATAGTGATTTTTATATCAGGCAACTCCCAATAATGACCATGTATTAAATAGCCTTTCAACAATTATGTCCGCTGAGTAAAACTATTTTTGTGGGGGCTTCTTAAAATCTAGGGCACAGGGCGCGTGCCCGGTGCGCCGGTCGTTATGTCCATATCTGCTGTCACATATAAATAAACCACAGCTAATTATATCAACTCGTACGTGATACTTCCAGCACTGACCTACACATGTAAATAAACCACAGCTAATTATATCAACTCGTACGTGATACTTCCAGCACTGACCTACACATGTAAATAAACCACAGCTAATTATATCAACTTGTGATATTTCCAGCACTGACCTACACATATAAATAAACCACAGCTAATTATATCAACTTGCGATACTTCCAGCACTGACCTACACATATAAATAAACCACAGCTAATTATATCAACTTGTGATATTTCCAGCACTGACCTACACACACACACACACACACACACACACACACACACATATATATATATAAAAACCACAGCTAACTATATCAACTTGTCATACTTCCAGCACTGTCCTACACAGTGGCGATCATTGTGTTTGCTGCGTCATTCAACTCTTCATTCACTGACTCCCTGTCACCAAACCAACACCTGGAGTACGGCTGGGGCCTGGCCATAGTGGTAGCTGTTCTTCAACTCTTTGTTGGGGTCATCATGATCTTTGAGTCCAGGAACACTGGGGCAAAGTTCATGGATTTGTAGAAACGCAATTAGTGAAAGTGTATTATGTCTTATAACGATACATGTATTTCTCTATGTACTGATTGTATGGTGAATGTATATGGCTTTTAATGAGTAACCTATGTGTGTACTTTAGTCATATTATTTTTTGCGTTGCTATATTTCTGTTTTGTGAATGAATTGATATGTGCAGAATTATTAATCAAGACCCTGAAAGGATGGGAAAAGTTTATCTAATGATTCTCTAATCTACTATTGGGACATTTTTTCTTGTAATAACTATAGACCAACCAAAAGCCAATTTAACTAAAATTTTTTTTTTTGTTTTTTTTTGTTCAACAATAACTGTTTAAATACATACATTTTTAATATATTTTTTCAATCTGTGATATATCATACAATTATACTTTTTTTATTAGCTTTTACATCTTCATTATGTTGAAAGTTATGTTTTAATTCACACAGTAAAACTTCCAGATCAACAGATAATGACATTTTTTTATGATCTGTGATAGAAAATTTGTACTAAAAGCTTTTGATTTAATTAGAACAAATTAGGTCAAGTAGCTGATATCTTTTTTTCTGAGGACTTTTGAAAATCAACACGTGATATCTTGATATCATACAAAAATATAACGTCACATTAAATTCTTGAGATACTGATAAATGTTTTTGTCATTTTGAGAAACATTCTATCAAAGTTGAAATAACACAATGACATACTCACATCAATATATATATTTTTTGATTTGTTTATGTTTCACATGTAGTATTTAATCAATAATCAATCAATAGCTGTTGTCACTGACATATCCAATCAAGGTAACACACATTTCGTACACACAAAGACTTGTCAGAAAAAGACAAACAATTTAATAATATTTTTTTTTATCTTTCAAGGTTTTTTTTTATTTCAGTATTGCAATTGTCAACATTTGGATTTTGGAAATTAATCACAGTTTATAAATTGGCTTCATTCGTAAATTGACAATTAATATCAATTGTAAATATTTAACACGAAAAAAAAACATTTGTACCGACTTTTATTTCCCATAATGTAAATATTTCACTAGTAAAAGAAAAAATAAACAACAAGTGTATGAACATAATCCTGTAAAAAAATATAAAACTAAACTAAAACTGTTTTAAACTTCAGACATGTTTTTAATTGATTCTTGTAGGGAATTAAATAAAACATAGAAAAAAAGTCAACATTAACAAAAAAAAGTACAGTAAAGAATACTGGTATGGTTTATCTTACAACTGGCACAGTTGTACAAATAGGTACAGTTTGTACCCACTGATTACAACTGAAAGTGTAATCATGAATCACATATTTAGTTGAACACAGGGAGGTAATACATAAACATGTAACTGGTATTAAGATGTCATTGTAATGATTGAGTAGCGTCCCTTTCCATATGTTGCAGGATCACCACCGGATTCCAGTCTATGTCTACTCTGCTATGGGCACTGATGTAACTGTATTGTTCAGTATTGTACTTATTTCTTGCACCCTATAAATAAAGACAATTTCAATATATTTGTTACACACTAACAAAACATAGTAACATTTTCCTAATATTTTCAAATCCAGAGAATAGAGAAACAAACTAGCAAACCACGATGCCATACAGAATTCAATTAAAACAAAATGTACGTGTTTAACAATCAGATCATGTCAGAGTCTTTGGGCTTTGTTACAGGATAAAACATCATGTATTCTATTTTGAAGGGGGGGCCCAATTCACACATTTTGAGCTATGGCCGTAGCGTTGTTAGCAAAGTAAACATAAAAAGCTACATATTGATAAATGTAAACATTAACAAAATGTTTGCATGTAAAACGAAGTTAAACATGTTTATATAGTACACAGTAGCAAATGGTGAATAATGAAGTGGCAAAATAAGGTCCATTAAAAAACATTTAATACCAACCTGATTTTTGGATGACCTCACTTTGAGAAGGAGGCTGGACAGTTCATCTGCCACTTCCTGTAGCGAGCTTTGACTGTAACCTGTGTAGTAGTGTAGGCCCCTAGTCCAGGGAGGGACAGAGTCCATTAAAAGTTGACGGGCCATAAAGAGGGCAGCAGCTGCCTTTAGCGAGGGCAGAACGGGCATCAAATGGGCATACATGATAGTAAGATCGAGAAGGTATTTGGCTAAATATTCAATCTGAAATTGAAAACGGAAAGTAAAGATGTGCACTTGAAGTTATGAAAAGATATGTTGAAAATTTTTTTTTACATTATCAAAAAAGTTAAAGAGACATAACCATTAGATATATTTTTAATATTATTCTCACTGTGTACCTCAACTGAATGCTTGTGAACCTGGAGAAATCGATCTAAGAATGTAATGCACACTGGTTTAGACAAATCGAACTTTAACTTATGTAGAATCAATTTCTCGTAGTGAAGTACTTCCTCTTTGACAAAGGTGTTGTCCGTCAGATAGCAAAGTGTTGATATCTGAAATTAAAATATACGTGTTTTTAATTTAACGAAAATACATCTATACAAACAAAGACTAATTTTGGAAGCTTTTTTCATGCTTTTTTAAAAATCTAATATAGGTAGCAGCAAAAGGTGTGTTTGTCAGAATCAGTGGCGCAACCCCCCAGACCAAATCATCATACATATTTTATTATATAAACTGTCTTTTTTCTATATGTGAGCGCCCCCCCCCCACCCCCACCCAGCATTTTTTGCTGGTTGCGCCACTGGTCAGAATGTTCGAATGTTGATGAGGCAAATCCACTTTTTTTTTATAAATACATAGACTTGCCTCAGGCGCGAATCTCTCATTGAACTTCGATGCAACCAGCAAGCTGCTGATCCCAACAAGTTGTAGTTTGGACATGTCAACGTTGACTAGACTCAGGAACCTGTCAATCAGATCAACACAAAGATGTAGTGTCTCATCCTTCAACTCTTCGTGGCTCTGTTTAGGAAAAAAATGTGATGAGATAATGTTCAGTGTGTTGAATTGGGGCGGAGGTGGCATTAGCATTACATGGGGCCTAGGCCCGAGTGTGGTCTGAACCATACATTTTGTTTTGTTATAGTTAGGTAATCTCCAAACGAGGGGGGGATTCCGTCACGGGAAGAGCCTGGGACTGTCGCCCCATAGTCACCCCTGGGACTGTCGCCCCATACGTCACCCCTGGGACTGTCGCCCCATAGTCCCCCCTGGGACTGTCGCCCCATAGTCACCCCTGGGACTGTCGCCCCATAGTCACCCCTGGGACTGTCGCCCCATAGTCACCCCTGGGACTGTCGCCCCATAGTCACCCCTGGGACTGTCGCCCCATACGTCACCCCTTATGGCCCGCAACGAGTGTGGGCGTGACAAGATTTTTTTAAAGAGAAAAAAAACTGAAGACTGGATAGGTAGTTTACCTGTACTTGTATAAGTAGTTTACCTGTACTTGTATAAGTAGTTTACCTGTACTTGTATAAGCCAGTCCATCAAAAGGCCTCTCATTTTAGTTGTTATGGCTGGACTTGTGTCTAGAAAGTCATTTTTCAGTGGATGTCGGGACTCCAAGTACTGTAAAAGTAATGAACAAAGATTTTTAAAAATTTCAAAGCAATATAATAATTCTGTCTTCTAAATAGAGAACAGCTTCTATGACAGCGTGTTGGTAGTTGGCAACTAATAATGTTATGAGACAGTTTACCATTAGGTATTTGATAATATCCTGCGAGTATTGAGTGGTAGTGAGCGAGTCTGGTTTAGAGTCTATGTCCTCTACACCAACTGGTACGCTGCTTGTTATGTAAGAAAAGCCAGCATCCATGGTGTACACTTCCGTCTCCATGGGCAACACTGAGATGGCGTCTTGGCACAAGTTTATAAAATCATTTTAAATATAGTTGTTTTACTTTAGGCTATGTTTAAAGAATTCAAACCATGTATATATAGTTGTTTTTTTTAGACTATGTCTCAAGAATTTAAAAATGATAGGGTGACACATATGGATGTTTTAATTTAGTTTAAAAACCTCTGACAGCATATTGTCTTTGAAAAGAAATAAGTTTATAAGAATTATATTGGCATATTTACAGTTTTCCCATATTTCTTAAATTATATTTGTGGAAATGTAACAACAAAAGTTATTTAATTTAGTATCTTCTTTATTATTCTTTTCACTTTTTACGATATTATTGTTTTAACATTGGTCAGGATTAATTTGAAAGGCTTGAACTACTTAATCAATATTTTGGTATTTTCATTGAATTTAATAGTTACAATATGCATCTGTCACGTCAATTCTTAGCTAATAAATTGTATTTGGAAAGGGATTAAAATGTAAGTTATACATGTTGGATATGTACCTGTGGTTGCCTTGAAATATTCCAGATCTTTGACCAGCAAGAACCCATCTGCTGCCGAACGATGTTTTGCTGTGAACAGTATTGAAGAAATATACAATTATTGTTTCAAATAAATGTATTGACCTATTTAAACGTTTTCAGTGAAGAGTACACATGATTTATTTTATTCCTAGTTCAATAATCAGAGAAAAATTTGAAAAAAAAAGGTAAAAATTGTGAAATAGAGCAAGAATGTATGGGTCGTAAGTCCAGTCGGAACAGTGCAGGTTTTGTTTTCGTATCTCAGTTAACTTAAGTATGTCCAATGTCCCCCCCCCCCCCCGGCCACTTCATTAATACAGAATTGTTTCAACATTGTTATGGTACGGATAAGAGATAAACATTAAAATCTCGCAGGAGCCTCGTATGTTCACTGTAATTATGAAATGTTCATCTCTCTAGACCAGTGGTCCCCAACCCCCGGTCCGCGGACCGGCACCGGTATGTAGACCAAGCGGTACCGGGCCGCCAAAGAAACATTACATTATTTCCATTTTTTTTTACTGTGGTGTATTTCTCTCGGGATTGTGCGACTTTCCATGGACGAGAAGTCATCCTGGAGCTGAGTGGCTGCAGTGACAGCAGCCAAAACAAAAAAAAAACGGAATGAACTGGACATAAGTAACACATTTCGGATGTCCTTCTCTCCTATTTCCACAAATGGAACCGTTTCATTGACACGCGCCATGTGGTCAGTATGCCGCTACCAAGTGACCTAGTGGCTTGCCACAAGACGGCAGTTCCTACTTTACACGGAGGAGCAAGATGTAAGTACAAATATTTTAAAAGTAATTTAGTTATGTAAAAAAGAATGACGAAATGAATGACGAAATGAATGAGGAAATGAATGACGAAATGAATGAAGAAATGAATGAGGAATTAAATGAGGAAATTAATGAGGAAATGAATGACGAAATGAATGAGGAAATGAATGACGAAATGAAATGAATGATGAAATGAATGACGAAATGAATAAAGAAATGAATGAGGAATTAAATGAGGGAATGAGTGACGAAATGAATGACGAAATGAATGACGCAATGAATGACGAAATGAATGAGGAAATGAATGATGAAATGAAATGAATGATGAAATGAATGACGAAATGAATAAAGAAATGAATGAGGAATTAAATGAGGGAATGAATGACGAAATGAATGATGAAATGAATGACCACATAAACCAAGGAACGCCTCAACCCATAGTATTACAAATTAAGTGCAATACAATACTGTAATGAGAAAAAAAAAGACTACATTTGACTTACAATGGGTGGACTTTGATTTTCCAGTTTTTCTCGACTGTTGCTGGTTTCTATGGTCAGCATTTTGTAATTTCTCTACATTTTCCCCTATTTCACTCAGCGTTCTTTTCTGAAGTTACAAAATATATCACTCATTAGAATGGTTGTATTCAACACAATATATATCACTCATTAGAATGGCTGTATTTAACACAAAATATATCACTCATTAGAATAGTTGTATTCACTGGCGGCGGAGCAGGGGGGGGCAGGGGGGCAGCGCCCCCCCCCAAAACGTTTAAGGGGTGGCGGCGCCCACCCCCCCCCTTGAATTTCCAGTCTGGCCCCCCCAAAAATTTTAACTTTTTTAACTATGTAATTCATTTTAGTTTATATGTATCAATGTCATTTTCATAATTCATTTGATTTATTTCTTAAATTTAATATTTGAAAGAAATTATAATTAATTGACATTTTACAGTAATCACATTATTGAGAGTTGTTGTGGCATATTTTAAAACTAGTTGCAAGTACCCGACTTTGCCCGGGTTTAAAATTGGTTTTCTGTTTATTTAAAAAGCGTAATTTGACGTTTAATTAATATTTAAAATAAGACGCGTAAAAAATTGTTTACTTACATGCAATAAAAGGGTACATTTATCTTAAAGCAATGTAACAACATTTTTGGCAGTTCCTCTCTCTCCCTCCCCTCCCTCTTACCCTCCCTCTTACCCTCCCTCTCTCTCCCCTCCCTCTCTCTCCCCTCCCTCTCTCCCTCCCTCCCCTCCTCTCTCTCTCCCTCCCTTCCTCCCTCCTTCCCTCCCTCCCTCTTTCCCTCCCTCTCTCCCTCTCTCTCTCTCTTAGGCATGACTGTAGCAAAAGATGACAATTCCTATGGATGACGGAATGGAATGTAATAATGTAGTAAGTAATGTGATATTTGGTTCCCCGTACCGATCATATTTATAGTAAGTTAGCTATGTGGGAGAGAAGCTCGTAAAACCTGAAATCGGGGTAAAAGTTTGCCAATTTTCATGTCTTTGATATCCAAAATAATTAATTACAATTAAAGTACCCATTGAGATGGAACAAAACCTGTTTAAGAACATTCCCCATGTAATTTTGTGTACGTGTACCCAGTGGCGCAACCAGCAAAAAATGCTGGGGGGGGGCTCACATATTGAAAAAAGACAGTTTGTCAGTCTTTTTTGTAACTTTATAACGTAAGTTATGTATTGATGATTTGGCCTGCTCCCCCCCCCCGGTTATGCCACTGCGTGTATCAAATTTCACGTTATTTGGTTGTCTGGATCTTGAGTTTTAAGGGAATAGACAGAAAGATAGCAAATGCGTCTTATAAGTATAGAGAAGTATTGCCATCTACCGAATAACGGGAAATGTAATTTTTAAAGAAAATACAATTATTTATTATCTTTTCATAAATTACTTTTTGTTTATTGAGTTTCCCGTTTCCGGTTTCATATTCATCATCATTCATGATAATTATCAGTAATTTTCTGATCTATTTTCACTATTAAATTTGTAAACAAACTGACATTACGAATCAGTTGACGACAGAAGTGCTCAATATTCATTTTTATTTTTTTTTTAAATATTATTTTTTAATAATATCGAATAAATACTTGCCACAGAATTACTATATTCTATTATAGAATTAAGGGGACAAAATTTGTCTTTCGGTCATATTTTGTCTTGCTCCTCCTTAAATTTTAAAGGGGGGGGGCGGCGCCCCCCCCCCCTTGAATTTTGGTTGCCCCCCCCCCCTTAAAATATTTTGTTCCGCCGCCGGTGGTTGTATTTAACACAAGATATATCACTCATTAGAATGGTTGCATTCAACACAAAATATATCACTCATTAGAATGGGTGTATTAAACACAATATGTATCACTCATTAGAATGGTTGTATTTAACACAAGATATATCACTCATTAGAATGGTTGTATTTAACGCAATATATATCACTCATTAGAATGGTTGTATTTAACACAAAATATATAATAACTGATTAGAATGGACATATTTAACCCAATGACCCGGTCATATCATTCATATGCCAAGGCAAGAATTCTACGGAGAGCTCGCCTTAGGTTCCAGAAGGGCGGAATCCGAAATACATGATTCAAGGTCGACTTAAAGGAACATTCACAATTGGCAATCTAAACCCATTGCTGCTAAAGACCCCAGCCTCCGACAGAGTCCAATGGCGATCTTGTATAAAACAAGCAATTAAGCCTGTTCCATTCTGGACACAGGACGTGTTAGCGAATTTTCGTGTTATGTATCAGTACGTTTGTTAGCTTTCAGTAAATATTTGTAAATTTTGGAAATGTTTATAAATTCAATTGTGTAATGCATATATCTGTAAAAAAAATATTATAAAGACGTTTCTTTATATTTGAAAAAAAAAATATTTTCTCTTAAATCTAACTACAAGTGGTTTGTGGTTACTGAAATAGGACTCATAATTTAAAACATTCGAAATTGTAGTCATTTAATCGTCCGAAAACTCCGTCAATTGTTGCATAGCTCTGATACTTTCGATTAAACTCAGAACACAAACTTACTATTTCATTTGATGAGTTTCTTAATAAATCTTGGTGAAACTACGTGCTGCAGTATTTCGCACCAAATGAATGGGTTATTGAACGTACAAGGTGTAGAATGGGGCCTATAATATATAAGCCCCTTAGGAGCCCTGAAGCCCGGCCCTCAGAGGTCCTATCGCGAAATGGACTTTTGGTGTACACATGGCAGACCAAGACCTACAAAATGATATATACATCATGGTTCTAGGACTTATGGTTGCTGAGATATAGGGCGCTCCTTTATTAATATAGCTTATATAGTAAAAAACGGTACTTTATAAGGCCCCTTTTACGGCCCTCAGAGGTCAGATCGCGAAATGGAAAAAAGTCATTTCTTGGCAGGCCAAGACCTACAAAATGATATATACATCATGGGTCTAGGACTTATGGTTGTTGAGATCTAGGGTGATGACGGACAGACAGACAGACAGACAGACAAAACGGGGACAATAGAGCATTTTTTTTTCGAAAATGCTCTAAAAACTCAGCTACAATTGGAAGAGGATGGCCACCACTGTGTGGACAACACCAGGCAACTAATGTCTCGGCCTTGACCACTAGCCTATCCTAACCCTCAATGCCGTCGCCTTTGTACTTCTACCTTAGAAGTATATGTTAGGACTCACAAATAGCATGCAAAGAAATTCGCCGTTCTCGGCACACTAGAGACTGCCGAAAAATGTAACACAATGTATAATGATAACATGTTAGGAAATATGTATTTTGAAATAGGAATTTTGAAAGATGAATTTCGACACAATGTATTTTGAATGATGTATTTTGACACAATGTATTTTGAAAGATGGATTTAAAAGATGTTGGAAAGAAGCGAAAACAACTGATTACACGAATACAATGGCGATGTATGTAAGGTTGTTTTACTAAGAAAACATCCACCAGTGTCCACAGAATATGTCGACCTTTTATCTATGATCTCCAACACTAAAACTACTTTCTTTACATTTGGGATCTAGCAGCTTTTGGAACCGGTCCCTTCAATTGATATTATATTTTCAGGGGAACATAGTAGCTTCCATTCCAGTTCCTTTAAGTAAGAGAAGTTTAAAATAATACACTGAATTCTGAATGTTTCCCCATTTTATCCGTATAGTTCAACATATAAACATGATACACCAGTCAACTTAAGGTTAGATTGTTACACAGTCTACAAGTACATGCTCTGTGGGGTAGCCTATAGCACACAGTTTTTCAGTAGGACACAGTACCACAAAGAACTGTTTTTGTACCGACCGACTAGACACGGTGGACATCACACATGAGAAAGTGGACAAACTGAAATGTTTTGACAGCCATGGAAAAGATACGGTGGTGGTGGGGATGTGGGTGGATGGGGTATTAACAATCTCACGTTTCTAGTACTACTTGAGAATGTCCAGGGTTTGAAGTTCCTCTTGATGTCCACCCAGCTATAACATGGATACATGACAAACTTTGAGAAATAAAACAGACAGCCTTGCTAATGATTGTCAATCAAGTTGAGAAATAAATACAGACAGCCTTGCTAATGATTGTCAATCAAGTTGAGAAATAAATAAAGACAGCCTTGCTAATGATTGTCAATCAAGTTGAGAAATAAATAAAGACAGCCTTGCTAATGATTGTCAATCAAGTTGAGAAATAAATAAAGACAGCCTGGATAATGATTGTCAATCAAGCTGAGAAATAAATAAACACAGCCTTGCTAATGATTGTCAATCAAGTTGAGAAATAAATAAAGACAGCCTTGCTAATGATTGTCAATCAAGCTGAGAAATAAATAAAGACAGCTTGGCTAACTATGCATCCAACTTTACACAACTGACCATAACCTCGATATTATTGTGTATGAGCCATTTTGAAGGGCCGTCTAGAGGAAGGGAGGGAAGGGGCAACCAGTACGTCATGAGCCCTACGCCTTAACGGGACCCGTCCTTTTGATTAATTTAATATTCATCAAAATGGGGAAGAGGGAGTCCAGAATGTCCTCTCCTCCCGTTGCTATACTTTGTCAAGGTCCCCCGATATTCTGATTTCTTTCTTGAAATGATGCAGACACAATTATTGATATAGTTACACAAACAGATCAAGGAGGAAAAAAAACGCCTTATTTGAATGTGTTCTTACTATAACATTATATTAGTAAAAATAATAAACTTCTGAGCCTGGTGATGAAGTACATCACTATACGTGCATGTTTTAAAAATACCTGTTTCGCGAATGACTCAGTCTTGGACGTTTTCTTGGTCTCTGTCATGTTGTGGTCATTCTCACGTTGCAGAGGGAACGACCGACGGCTGTACTGTAGAGTTGAGCAGTCTGCGTTCTCCTCCTCAATGCCCACCAAGGTTTCTTTGGTTCTTCGTTTATTCCCGTTTCCTTGACGACCCGTCATGTCTCTGGTTCTTCTTGACTGAAGTCTCGTGGTGACTCCCGCGTTACCCGCCATGATTCATTCAGGTCGCTTATACCATTAAAAAAACACACTGACATTATATTTATTTAGACATTATATATTTATATATTGTAAAATGTTTTACTAATCTCTCTCATATCTAAATCAATCAATCAATCAATCAACCAATCAATCAGTCAGTCAGTCGTTAAGTTATCCATACATATCTATCCATCTATTTAAATGTTTCCATTTGAATAGTAACCATGATAATAATTATAAGATGAGGGGAAGGTAACAACATTTTCTTCTTGCGTTATGTTCTCTGTCCCAGGTAGACCCCCCCCCCAACCAACTTGTTGTCACGTAAACATTACACACTTCAACTGACAGGAGATTGTTTTGTGTATGACTGTGCATAGTAGTTAACTGACGGATCTTCTTGTGAATGAGTTAATGACTGTATGTGGGGATGACTGTTCGACTGACTGGGACGTTTATTGAGATCAGGTCGTAGGGAAGCATACAAGGTCTGTTCTATACATATAGTTCAACAAGGTCTGTTCTATACATATAGTCCAACAGGATCTGTTCTATACATATAGTCCAACAGGATCTGTTCTATACATATAGTCCAACAGGGTCTGTTCTATACATATAGTCCACCAGGGTCTGTTCTATACATATAGTCCAACAGGGTCTGTTCTATACATATAGTCCAACAGGGTCTCTTCTATACATATAGTCCAACAGGGTCTGTTCTATACATATAGTCCAACAGGGTCTCTTCTATACATATAGTTCAACAACTTATATAATGTGTCTTGTCGTCAACCTCGTGCATCAAGAAGTTCGAAGACATAAAATGGACATGGAGTTGACATTGACAAATGTTACTCAGACTTGTATGCTGTCTTTACCAGAAATGTATACCACCTCCTTCCAATAGCTAACATGACCAATTAGAAACTGTTTCATAAGTTAATCACACTTACTGTATTTGGTTATCACGGAAGAAAAAACTCCAACAGACTTCACAATGTACGCCTAACAAACTTCACAATGCTCTCCAACAGACTCAACAATGCACTTCAACAGACTCAACAATGCACTTCAACAGACTCAACAATGTACTTCAACAAACTTCACAATGCACGCCAAACAAACTTCACAATGCACGCCAACAGACTCAACAATGCACTTAAACAGACTTCACAACGCACTTCAACAGACTCAACAATGCACTTCAACAGACTCCACAATGCACACCAAACAGACTTCACAATGCACTTCAACAGACTTCACAATGCACAACAACACACCCCACAATGCACTTCAACAGACCCCACAATGCACAACAACACACTCCACAATGCACAACAACACACTTAACAATGCACAGCAACACACCCAACAATGCACAGCAACACACAACACAATGCACAACAACACACTCAACAATGCACAACAACACACTCCACAATGCACAACAACACACTCCACAATGCACAACAATACACTCCAGAATGCACAACAACACACTCAACAATGCACAACAACACACTCAACAATGCACAACAACACACTCAACAATGCACAACAACACACTCAACAATGCACTTTAACACTTCCACTATTAAATCAGATGCTAAGTTTTGCCAATTTTTTTCAATGTTGACTTACAACATTCACTTTCAAACGTTACAGACACTCAAATTCTATATCAATACATTAATTAAGTATGTGAATTTATCTGAGTTGGGGTTTTTCTCATTAGCGCTGATACTTTATAGATAATTAGCAATAATTGTTTGTGTGCTGATCACTAATAAATAAATCAATAGATTTATGAACATACCTGAAGTAGATGTCAGACTTGCTAGAATGACAAGAACTAAATTCTTTACCTTGTTGGCAGCTAATAAAAAACTAAAAACGATTTGAAAAAAAAATGAAAGCAAACCCAGTGTGTCTATGTTTGCTACAGTTGAGCCAAGTTTCGATACACAATAACTTCAGCTGTTGGACACAGCAAAACAGTCAGGGTAGACTTGTACACGGTGGATGTATTGAGCTGTGTTAATGGCCAACTACTGGACACATTCCCACTGACCAGTGTGTGGATTCATTTTTTGACACTGTTCTTCTTAGTACGGCAAAATTTGTTTGTCTAAAGGAGTAATCCAAAATAACATGAGACCATCTGTAATGTAATGCCTGTCTTTTAAATAAATATTTCAACTGATTAGGAAGTGTTTATTAAATTTAATGAATAAAATATGGTAACAGAGAAATAAACATGAAGCTATGCCACCCGTTAATAGATGGACTACTGCCAGTTGTCTTTTGTTTGTGTGTGTGTGTGTGTGCAAATCAACTGGGTAATAGAAAAACAACAGGTCATTTGTGCAGTGGTGCGTGACAGCCCAGTCGAGACATCTCCCTCTCATTTTTGTACGACTATAGACAAATGTAGGTTATGTCTATGTCAAGTATCAAAATAGAGTTAAAACGTATGTAAAACCAATGATCACACATACCCATGTATATGAAGTAAATGACCAAACATAATGTGTAAATCAATATAAACAATGATTTACCAAGAGTTGTAATATTTGGAAAAACATTTGAAATACAGATTCAGAATACATTGATAAAAAAAGTTCTATTTTATGAAAACTACGGACATGTAAATAAGTGTTTCTTACACAACTTTTCATGATTCCAAATATGTAATCCAAATTTTTGTACCACGTCAAAATGTTTTGAAGTTCGACATTTAATAATATAGGGAAAAAGTAAATATACCAGCAACAAAATATACGATGGATAAATTTCAATCATACAGAAAACTATTGGAAGTTACACAATTACTAACCAAAGTGCAATATAACATCAGACTTACATTTATTAATTATCTATCAGTCTGTGAATTGTCTTTTCAGTGATTTTCGTTTATGAGCAGCACCAGGACTATGACGTTTCAATGACTTGCAATAGTCGGCCATTATATTCACATTCCATTGACCTTGGTATCGACTCTCCATTTCAAAAATGTCCTGATGGAACCTATCACCCTGGTCTTCACTGTATGCACCACGATTTTCAGGAAAGTAGTCAACGTGGGTGTCCAAAAAGTGCAACCTGACACTCATGCGGCAACCCAAAGCCCGAAATTTTGCTACCATATTTTTAACAAGACTTTTGTACCTGTCTGACTTGAAGTTATTTAAGAAATTGTTGACAACATCTTTGAAATCATTCCAGGCTTGTAGTTCAACTGCGACCAATTTAGATGTAAACTCCCCATCTTTCATTACTTCTCTAACAGATACCTTCAGTCAACTTTGCTTCACTTATATGTGGAAATTTGTCTGACATATAGAAATCCAGAGCCATTATGGTCCAAATTCTTAACATAAGCTTTCATTAAATCCAATTTTATATGGAGTGTTGAAAGGTGAACTCGATGTGTTTCTACCAGAGGCTGTAACTTGACACTGTAACTTCCTGGGGTGAATTCTTCTTTTGGTGGCCACACTTTCTTGGCATTATGCTCGGAGTCACAGAGGCACAAAAACATGGAGTTTTTGCATACCCTCCCTGGAGCCCTAACATGATGGTTATGACCTTTAAATCCCTACATATAAACCACTTGTGCTGATCATAATTCAAAGAACTGAGCAACAGTTCCATGTTTTCATACATCTCTTTCAGTGTTACCGAGTGTGCCACTAGAAGTGATGATACTGTGTTTCTATTAAATAGAAGAAATGCTTTCAAACTGCACTTTGATGAATCAATTAACAATCTCCACTGATTGGCATCGTAAGCCATTCCCATAGATGTGACAAGACCTTCAATATTATTACAATGTAACAAGTCTTGCTTACTTGAAAAGAACTGTACAAATTCCGCTCCAATATATCTGTACACACGCTAGTTTCCGGAGTGAGAAGGTTGTATTGATTTAAATATATCCAACTACATAATTGGTTGATCAAAAACAACTTATTGATATGATCACATATCATTGTGTGTGGTTATATTGTACATTTGTACTAAAATAGGCTACACCTGCTGTCCAGGATTCTGGCAAAATTAGTCACTAAAATATTTTCTTGACAGATATAGGCATAAACCTCGTAAACACACTTTTGAAGTTTTCTCAAAAACCTGACGTAATGCACACAACCAAGCACATCAAAGTTTATCATTTTTAACAAGCTTTCAGAAATTCATAATATTTCACTTGTAGTTTTTTTCATGTAGACCAGTGATATACATGGCTCGATTTACCATATATCCCTGCCGGGGATGAAACCATAGACATTTACCCCCGGCACTGCATAAAGTTCTGGTTTTTAAAAAAATCGAGCACTGGTGATATATAAATAGGCCAAGAGTGGATACATGGGGATCTTCAATGAGTTTTGTGCAGCTCTCAATGAGTTCGTTTTTTTTTTATGTTATTTAATTATTTTTTGTTCACTGAATTTGAATAATTAGCGCGAAGATGTAAGGGGTAATGCTGGGTTAATGCGGGGTTATTCTGGGTTCTGTGAAACTCCCAAAATGAGTCTATTAGTGGACCGATTCCAGTGGACAAATACCAGAGGTCGAATCAATATTGATTACTTGCTTAAATCTTTTCACATCAATGATAGATAGATCCAAAGTTTTCCCGCCATGATGCTTTCATTAGACAAGAATGTATTTCAGTTCAGTACCAAACATGTCTCCATTTAAATTTAAACCATCCGTTGAGCCAGCAGTCACCAAAACTTTTAGAATGTCTTATTAAACACAGTCAGTGTACCCGGCGTTGTGCAGGAAACTAGTGTGTCACTTGTCGAAATATTTCAAATACTATTCCCGACATCATTAGAGAAATGGGACTTATTAGGGTAAATAATTTGGTTCACGCCACATAATGTGTAGAAACAATCCATGTTCCCTCTAATTTTCCGAAGGCTTTGTGAGGGCAAAAGATATTTGTTTACACAAAGTTTAAATGAAATCTAAATTTATGTGCATAACATAACGTTATATAGGCCTAATGAACGCAACAGGTCAAATTCTTTTATAGCTAAAAAGTATAAAATGAAAGTATATATATATATATATATATATATAAATTCCTTAGATCATTCCAATATTTTTATGAATTATAAATTACTAAAAGAAAAACGCTGGTAAATACAATATTCTGGCTTATATACGTTTTTCACAAAGTTGATAAATAGAAATAAGTAAACAATCTATAGATCTAGATGAACAAAGTTTTGTAACAATGAAAAAAACAACAATAACCGGTTTGACAAGTTATTCCCAAAAAAAAATGTTTACTTAAAAAATTCAATGTTAATCTCTTTCTTTATACTTATTCATTTCTTAAACCTTTTAACATTCCCCCAGAACATACCATTTAAGCTTTATTCATCGAACAAGTGTTTTTTTTTATTATTTAAAACATTTTGTGGTCTAAATTGTCTGTGTTACAAGATGGGATGGGCAAAAGGTCTGGGTGGGGCGTGGGTCAATTAAGTCTGAGATGTTTGATTTTAATAAAATAAAAACAGAAACAATTTTTGATGTTTCGAACAATACAAGTTAAGATAAACAAACATCAGCTGTATGAGAGTCTGAGGTAAAAGTTTGAGTACAAGAGTACTCTAGTTAAACGGGGTCAGAGTCTGCTATTGAGGTGGACAAGAGGAGATAATTTTACTGGATCTGAAAACTATTGAAAGATAAAAAAAATGTTTCATGAACAAAAACAAAAAATAAAACAACAACAACGACTATAACAATGACAACTTATTAAATATTAATTTTATGTTCGTCTAAATTTGATATATTTTCAAGTCCACTCTAGCTTTGACAATGTTGGTGGACATGTAGTCACTATACGGGTATATATTATCTCAAACAAATCAATACAGGGATAATTAACAAAATAATTAAATACATAAATAAATACATTTTTAGCAAGTGAAATTTGTCACATTAGAAATAATACAAGTGAATTTTTTTGTATTGATCTGTTATTTTTAAATGAATTGGTTGAAAATATAAAGCGACGTTTGTTAAGGAATTTTTGTACTATGACTAAGTATGGTGTTATTACTGTAGATTACTGTACTGAAAATGGGAGATCTGGAGAAAGAGAGTGAGTGAGAGAGAGAGAGAGAGAGAGAGAGAGAGAGAGAGAGAGAGAGAGAGAGAGAGAGTGGAGAGAGAGAGAGAGAGAGACGGAAGGGCAGGTGGAGAGAACTATAGCCCGTTTAATACAGGCCATTAGACAGAGTAGACATCTTCAATACATTTTAAAATTGTTTTTAAATTTGAAAAAAAAAACAAACAAATGAAAACTAATAAACTAGAAAACACACCACGCCGTAATAGAGGATGCATTCACGACACTTCATGTTGTTTTTATAATGTAGGATAAAAAACTGATTGTATTACAACATATCTTATCACTGTAGGTCGCGTACCACTGGGTCATACCCAGGTGTCTCACTGTAGTCCTTTCAACACAGACACACAATGAGCAGTTGATGGTGTCAGACGTGTGTCTGTGATCGGAATAGTCAATGTGACTCACCAATTCACACCTTCACCCATGACCGGACTAGGATATTTTAAAACTTCGGTGTAAACGCTCACAGTTTTGCTTACATTTTTTGAGGATTACCATGGATACATTGGAGCAACAACAGTTGTGCGTGTCCAGCCTGAGGCATCAGACCATTGGGCATTATGGGAGTTTTAAAGCACCGAGAAATTCCACACAAACTTCACTTGTAGAGGACAGTCCATCTCCGTTTCAACATGTAGACCTACCTGTGACTGACGTGGTGGTCAGCCAACAACAGGTGAATGTTGTACTTGAGAAGAAGCCGTCACTGAACATCATAGGATTATCTTATGTGGTCAGTATTACCAAATTTCTACTTAATAATTATATGCAGATACATAGTTTACAGGGGATGTAGTATAGATGCTTTAGTTTATACATTTGGAATGTACCAATGAGATGTTAGTTTATACATTTGGAATGTACCAATGAGATGTTAGTTTATACATTTGGAATGTACCAATGAGATGTTAGTTTATACATTTGGAATGTAGCAATGAGATGTTAGTTTATACATTTGGAATGTACCAATGAGATGTTAGTTTATACATTAGGAATGTACCAATGAGATGTGAGTTTATAAAGGTCGATGGATGGAACGCAATGTATATGTGTTGATGACGGACGCTGAATAGTTTAGTGCCCTATGTAGGGTTTGATTTTTGTGACAATGAATATTGTTCAGCAGTTGATATCTGTGTATGTCAGACTGTTGATATCTGTGTATGCCAGACAATTGATTTTTGTGTGTTGGGGTATTGATTTATGTGTATGTTGAACAATACAAGTGTTTCTATATTGGCCAAATGTGTATATTGTGGATTGGTAATATTTGTCTAAGCTGGATATGTGACATATTGTCTTTATCAGACAAGTGAAATTACTCAATGCTAGAACAATTAAATTGTCCAGCTTATGTACACACACACACGAACACAAGCGCGCGCGCACACACACACACACACATATATATATATATATTATAGAGTGTTCATTATAATTTCCTATTAATGATTGCTTGTGTTCAATAAACTGCATTTGTCAATTATTTAACAAATTGATGCCTGCTCATGTAGGCCAATCAGTAATATATAGTACAATTTGTAGTTATTTATTTTTGCTAACTAATGTTGGTTATCTGAACAGTCAATCAAACGTCAGTTAATATAAGTCATTTTATTTTTATCATACAGATCATCCGATCAGTGGTTGTTTTATGTTGAACTTTATGCAGTGAATTAAAAACAAGTAGGCCTTATAATGTCTACTTATAAAGATTACATTTATGTGTTGAAAGCAAGAAGAGACGGAACTAAGTTTATGCATACGTTGGAATTTATTTAATATTAATTGTAAGAAAATAATACAGCTATAAGTGATAACATAGGCAAAAGAAGTTTCTATGTAAATAATAGCGGTCTCACGGCTGCGTTATATCGAAAGTAGAAATCAAGAATTTAAAACAGCGTCTTGAGGGCGTCTGTATTCGATAAATGGTTTTTTTAAATCTATAGTTTTAAATAGTTTCTGCGGTTTTCAAACAAGAAACACAAAGGCCAAAATGTGAAGTAATTCCATTAAATATTTTGTTTGTTTGTATTTCTAAAACATATTGCATCTTTAAATTGTAATAAAATCATGAAAAATCGGATCTGTCCGAAACCAAAAAAGAACCTAGGCTACTGATCAAGGAAATATAACTCTATGCAAATGTTTTGCAAGGTACAGCATGGGTACAGCTAGTATTACAATAATAATAGCAACAATTGACGATGAAATGAAAAGTTGAAATATTTCAGCTTGGAATTATTACATCTTTTGTCTTCACAAAACAAAAGAGGAGTTGACTTTTTAAACCTACTGATAGTGGTATTCTATACATAGTGATTAGTGGTAACTTGCTTGAAGTTTACTGGTTACAGAAATGGCTAAAGTGCACACCAAAACAAAAATCGACATTAACTATGACGGAGAAATAACAATCCACTATAACTATTCTGGTTTTGTACTCTAAACAAATTTCTACCTTTATTTGAGCTTTTTTTTTAATTGTAAGGGGATTCGTTTAAAAATGGACTTAGGTACGAGCTTAAAATATTAGTCAGGTGAAAGGAATTACTGAAACAGTTCCGTGTTGGATTTAGATTGGGTAGTGACAGCCTAACAACTGTAGGTGGGACAGGATTTGTTTGATTGAAATGTCATTCATTGTAGCGTAACTAGCCAGGAGTGGTGGTGGGGTCAGTTTGCCCCCGGGCTACACATACTTTGATCCCTACGAAAAGTGGCATCTGCAGTATTTTTCGGGTGAAATTTTAATATTACATCTATTCTTACACAGTAGTACTGTTTTTCTTGTAACAAGTTTTGACATAACCAAAGATTTAGTGCATGGTGAGACGCTAAATATTACCAGTAACGTTGGGATGGTAATGCGAGGCGTGCGGACGCACCAGGCACCGAACTAGGAAGGGGCTTCGAAAGAGCGCAGATAAGTTGTTTTTGCATTTCTCAGATTGGGAGGATATTTCAGGTCATGGCTTAAGTCCCCGATATGTCTTCCGTGGTGCCTCCATGACCATTGCACTATCGGCTATGGTGGGGATGAAAGAAGGGCACCATACAAACCGTCCCATTAGTGGTTTATAGGATGTAAGAGATTTCATCTCATCCTTACAGGGACTTCACACAGTATATGGTTGACTCTTGTTAATACAGCTGGACTTCTTGGATCATAATATTACATACATTTACATGGTATGGGGGTGTTCGTGGACTTAAAACCTAGACTCTTGGGGTCAGGTCAAATACGATTCTGACTGCTGGTTTAGAGTAGCTTTTTCGAACGTGAGGTAAGAAACATTTGTTTAGAAAAGACTGGAACCAATACCATATTAATTAAAAAATAGTTACCAAGGCTATTCATTTAAATTAAACCAATAGTTTCCAATAGCCATAATTACACGTTGTTAAACCAATAGTTTCCAACAGCCATAATTACACGTTGTTAAACCAATAGTTTCCAATAGCCATAATTACACGTTGTTAAACCAATAGTTTCCAATAGCCATAATAACACGTTGTTAAACAAAGCTGTCGCATTTCCCTAACGAATGAAACTGTTTTTATTTTAGAAATATCAATTAAACAAACATCTTCACTCCTAATTAAATATATACTAGTTATAATGTGTCAGCTACATGTCTGGTTGCCAGTCACTAGAGTGGTGTAGGTCTCTAGTACAAATACCACTGACGTCATTCACTTACATTATGTGGTTGGTTAACTGCAGACATTGTTTTAATTGTTTATCACCCCGAGGTACACCCTCGCCTGGTCCTCGACGACATATTTATTTCATGTTTATTACTTCTTTATATTTTAGGTAAAAGAAAGAACTGGACACTGGTGGACAGGGGCCTGTTTCCGGTCATCTAAAAAGAAATTGGTTTTAAACAACATTTGTATGACATTTGTGAGTGGTGAACTTACTGCACTTGTCGGGACTTCAGGTGAATAAATTCTAAAAACATTATTTCTTTTAGAAATGGTTAAGAAAAATGTGTTTAGTGTTTTATAGAATACAACATAATTGTTGTATCTTCCAGCCCCGTAGCGTGAAAATTTTGCAGCAGGGGCCAGGCAATAGCGGGGGGGGGCAGGTAATACATTTTACTAAGTAGAACAAATAAGCTACGGGCCTGGTATCTTCAGTACATTAAACATGTGCCTAGTGAAGGAAAACATAATCCAGTAATATGTAAATGTGCACTAAGTACATACCAAGTACATACCAAGTAAACGCAAAGTACATACCAAGTACATACCAAGTATATACCAAGTACACACCAAGTACACGCTAAGTACACACCAAGTACACGCCAAATACACGCCAAGTACACGCCAAGTACACACCAAGTACATACCAAGTACATACCAAATACACACCAAGTAGATATCAAGTACATACCAAGTACACAACAAGTACATGCCAAGTACATATCAAGTGCATAACAAGTACACGCCAAGTACACTCCAAGTACACGCCAAGTACATACCAAGTACATACCAAGTACACACCAAGTACACGCCAAGTACATACCAAGTACATACCAAGTACATACCAAGTACACGCCAAGTACACTCCAAGTACATGCCAAGTACACGCCAAGTACATACCAAATACACGCCAAGTACACACCAAGCACATACCAAGTACATACTAAGTACACATTAAATACATACTATCTAGAAGCTGTCCAACTCAACTATATAGAAGCTGTCTAACCCTAGTATATAAAAACTGTCCAACCCTACTATATGGAAGCTGTCCAACTCCACTATTTAGGAGCTGTCCAAATCCACTGTCTAGAAGCTGTAAAACTCTATTATCTAGAAGCCGTCTCACTCCACTATCTAGAATCTAAAAGCTGTTCAACACCACTATCTAGAAGCTGTCCCACTCCACTATCTAGAATCTAAAAGCTGTTCAACACCACTATCTAGAAGCCGTCCCACTCCGCTATCTAGAATCTAAAAGCTGTTCAACACCACTATCTAGAAGCCGTCCCACTCCACTATCTAGAATCTAAAAGCTGTTCAACACCACTATCTAGAAGCTGTCCCACTTCACTATCTAGAATCTAAAAGCTGTTCAACACCACTATCTAGAAGCTGTCCCACTCCACTATCTAGAATCTAAAAGCTGTTCCACACCACTATCTAGAAGCCGTCCCACTCCACTATCTAGAATCTAAAAGCTGTTCAACACCACTATCTAGAAGCTGTCCCACTCCACTATCTAGAATCTAAAAGCTGTTCAACACCACTATCTAGAAGCCGTCCCACTCCACTATCTAGAATCTAAAAGCTGTTCAACACCACTATCTAGAAGCCGTCCCACTCCACTATCTAGAATCTAAAAGCTGTTCAACACCACTATCTAGAAGCCGTCCCACTCCACTATCTAGAATCTAAAAGCTGTTCAACACCACTATCTAGAAGCCGTCCCACTCCACAAATGTAGTAAGTCCACGGCTTTTAACTTACACTATTAGTAAATTATATATGCAATATATATTTCAACGTGTCAAATATGAGTAAACATTTATCAGTTGGAGATAAACTATTGTCAGCTATTTTTCAGCTTATCATTTATCTAGTTCAATATCCAAAGTAAATACTGACATTTTTTTTTAAATAAATGTGTTATGGAATGACTATTCAGATATTAATAAACTGAAAGAAACAGTTGCTTCCCTTTGAAAGCAGTAATTGACTTCTCAAAATGCACACTTGTTACATATTAACACATCTGATCGTCTGACACATATACAATTATTATTAATTGTTTCTAAATGACTTGTTCTTGATAGTATAAAAAAAAGTCACACATAAGGTCAATTTACTCCAAATTTACTCAATTTACTCCCCCCCATCCCATTGAGAAGGTCTCGATGTACAAAACAACCAACATAACAAATTTGTTCAATCTACCGAACTAAAAGTTTAGGTTTGATTGTTTAAATCCTAGTTTAAGATTTTATCTACTTTACCACACACAGACCTGATCAGTGCTGAAATTTTGTTCAATTAACACCGTGTTCGGATAGTTAGAAACCTTTGTTGATTACTAGATCAAAATTAAGTATTGAATATCTATCTTTTCGCGTCAAGCATAATTTGGCGATCAATACAAATCATTAGCCCTGAAATGGATATGCTCCATGGATATGCTCCATTCTTATTTTTATAATAATTTTCTTTCTCTGACCAAGACAAACGCTACCTCCAATTCAGATTCTGTCAGGATGTTCCAGTCCCCCTACTGGCCGAGTGGTGTGCAGCGCTCGATTGTCGACAAGAGGGTCCCGGATTCGATCCCATTAGAGTACAAGTGAATATTTTTCAGGTCCTGGCAAAAGCCCCCAAGTTCAAATCTGCTTTACACGGGTGCCTGACTTAAGTTGGGGAGTAAAGGCGATCGGGCTTTGTGCTAAATTAGTATTGTATTAGCTCAACATGACACCCCTCTGTAAATTAGTATTGTATTAGCTCAACATGACACCCCTGTAAAGTAGTATTAGTGGCGGACTTACGTTTCTCGCCCCACTCTTAGCTACGCGCTGGCTTCACCAATCATATTGATACATGTATACACGTAAAATTCTAACGAAGGCTTAATTGATTTAACCGATTAAAATGACACACAAAAACAAAATAACAAAAACAAAACACAACAAATTAAACACAAAGGACAATGATTGTTACATAATATTGTCATTAAGAAAAACGAGATGTTTAGATAATATCTGCATCTAATCAAATAACAAAAAACAAGCTAGTATAGTGGACTAAAGCTTCAAATATAAGAGTAATTATACAAGAGTAATTGTTCTCATCAGTTTTGCGATTGCCTTTATCAATCCGTGTCATTTTGTATTTATTTTTCTGTCCGTACAGAAGGGAGGGGTGGGATTGTTGAAACTTAAAATTGTGTACCTGACATCAGTTACAGAACATGAATCTCTAGATAAGTCCTGGCTACAGAAGAGCCTAATAGTTTAACGCGGTCCAAAATGGCCTTCTCAATGCAATCTTTTCTTAAAAATAAGTTTGGGTTTGATACACCGAAATATAAGCTGAAAGACATTCATACTCGGCACAAAACACATAAAATGATCGATATGTTATTATTCATCAGTTCCCTGTCTTTTTTGCGGCGTCTAATATGTACATAACTGGACTGCCAACTTTTACTTGAAGAATACATGTGTATCTATATATCAGATAATCGAAATTTTATAACTAGAGGACATAATAAACTTTTTGAATGTATTATTAGATGGCATTTTATTATATCTAGATCTGGATAAAAAAAATAGCCAGATTGGCAGCCCTGGAATAGGCAGTAAAACCTAGCAAAATAATTTCAATGAAAAAAAGTTGTTAATTTGCTTGAAAAATGCATTCAAATCCATAACATTTAAAAAAAAATCACAACAAAAATAAAACAAATAAGAAAAAAAACAAGTCTCTATAAAAACAGATTTTTTAAACTGTTTTCTAATATATATAAATATAATATTAAATTTGCAATAATTTTAAATCTTATCATGTTTAACTAAGTTCTAAACTTATTTATTGAATCATGCATTGTAATAGATCAAGAACATGTATGCGAAATTTCAAGGAAATCTATCACCAAAATTGCCTCAAAAATGGATTACAAAAAATTTCCTGATACAAATTGAACAACAACAGCATGCTAACTAATTGACTTGACTAGATAACATGACATCAATTGTCTGGAACGATTGATAACCTTTATTTTTTATTGTTGGACTTTATCTTTTTAGGTTCAGGTAAAACTTCTCTTTTGGACGTCATATCCGGCAGAGGCACAGGTGAAACCACAGGTGTGGTCAGCTATTATGGGCACCAGTGTACCAGGCAGGTGATGAGACAGAAGTCCAGCTATGTCTTACAAGCGGACAGACTGCTGCCCACACTGACAGTTCGTGAGACATTGACCTACATGGCGTATCTCAAACTGCCAGGACGTCTGTCACATAAAGAGATTGAAGCCAAGGTAAATGTGAACCGTGTGTCCGTCTCTGTCAAATGTGTGTGAATGTAAATGTGTCAATGATCTGTTAGTGGGTTTAGCTATTGAACTAGTGCGACTTTCAATGGTCGAGAGGTTAACATGGAGCTGATTGGCTGTGAGCGGCAGTAAATCAAAACAATCTATAATATCAATAATCGAAATCCTCCCCCCCCCTCCGCTCACGAAGCGGGCTGCGGTGAAATTATCAAACGTCAACCGGTCCGCGGCGAGAAATAGACTGGGGACCACTGCTGTACATCACAACATGACACGTTTTTATTATCTACCAGATAACAATTTTGTATGCACTTTACGTAGATGTCCTTGATTTGGACCACACTCGAATAATTAAAAGTACACATTGTATACATTTATAGACAACTATATACAACTAAATACAACAATATACAACTAAATACAACTATATACAACTAAATACAACTATATACAACTAAACAAACTATATATAACTATATACAACTAAATACAACTATATACAACTAAATACAACTATATACAACTAAACACTACTATATACAACTATATACAACTAAATACAACTATATACAACTAAATACAACAATATACAATATACAATAGTAACAAACGCTTAGGCAGTGGTACCACAGTCGGCACGCAGAGCCTCATCAGTCGGCACACAGAGCCTCATCAGTCGGCACACAGAGCCTCATCAGTCGGCACACAGAGCCTCATCAGTCGGCACACAGAGCCTCATCAGTCGGCACACAGAGCCTCATCAGTCGGCCCCTCCAAAAAAACAAAAACAACAACAACAATATATAAGAACAAACAACCACCAAAAAAAAAAAACAACAAAACAAAAAACGACAGACTTTCTTTGCAACTAAAATAAGAAATGAAATAAATGAAATAAATAAACTCGGGTTCCCCAATGAAGTGTTCGGATTGTCTTCACATGCGGTGGGCCTGCTAACGGTAAAATTAACAAGGTGGGAAACAGCTTTCAATTGAACTGCACCGATACACTTTTAACAATTACCAATGTTAATAATTTAATAAGTAAAATATAGAGCTCAAATGAACAATACAATGAACATTTTGTAGACCACTATTTGGACGGTTAAATACAAACTTCACACAATACATTTAATCCATGAACATTAAAAAATAAATTGCTAATTTCTATTCTGGTCCAAATTTATTATCATATCATGACATTATTTTTTTAAATGCATAGCAGTGTTTCCCAAACTTTCGACATCTTAGTGACCCAATTTTATTATCGTAATACTGAGTACCCCTAGTGAAAACAAAAACGTTCATATGATGTATTTATTGTCATGTTTTCCCCTCAGTTCATTGTTTTCACTTCAGATGTTATGTTCTAAACCCTAAACTCTTCCCACCCTTTGAGAAACACTGATATATAGTTTTGTCCAATATCCCATTGATCAATAGTACAACAGTTTTGTCAAATATCCCATTGATCAATAGTACAACAGTTTTGTCAAATATCCCATTGATCAATAGTACAACAGTTTTGTCCAATATCCCATTGATCAATAGTACAACAGTTTTGTCCAATATCCCATTGATCAATAGTGCAGTAGTTTTGTCCAATATCCCATTGATAAATAGTGCAGTAGTTTTGTCCAATATCCCATTGATAAATAGTGCAATAGTTTTGTCCAATATCCCATTAATAAATAGTACAGTAGTTTTGTCCAATATCCCATTGATCAATAGTACAACAGTTTTGTCCAATATCCCATTGATCAATAGTACAATAGTTTTGTCCAATATCCCATTGATAAATAGTACAACAGTTTTGTCCAATATCCCATTGATTAATAGTGCAGTAGTTTTGTCCAATATCCCATTGATAAATAGTGCAGTAGTTTTGTCCAATATCCCATTGATAAATAGTGCAGTAGTTTTGTTCAATATCCCATTAATAAATAGTACAATAGTTTTGTCGTATATCCCATTGATCAATAGTACAACAGTTTTGTCCAATATCCCATTGATCAATAGTACAATAGTTTTGTCCAATATCCCATTGATCAATAGTACAACAGTTTTGTCCAATATCCCATTGATCAATAGTACAATAGTTTTGTCCAATATCCCATTGATCAATAGTACAACAGTTTTGTCCAATATCCCATTGATCAATAGTGCAGTAGTTTTGTCCAATATCCCATTGATAAATAGTGCAGTAGTTTTGTCCAATATCCCATTGATAAATAGTGCAATAGTTTTGTCCAATATCCCACTGATAAATAGTGCAGTAGTTTTGTCCAATATCCCATTGTTAAATAGTGCCGTAGTTGTGTCCAATATCCCATTGATCAATAGTACAATAGTTTTGTCCAATATCCCATTGATAAATAGTGCAGTAGTTTTGTTCAATATCCCATTAATAAATAATACAATAGTTTTGTCCAATATCCCATTGATATATAGTACAATAGTTTTGTCCAATATCCCATTGATAAATAGTGCAGTAGTTTTGTCCAATATCCCATTGATAAATAGTGCAGTAGTTTTGTTCAATATCCCATTAATAAATAGTACAATAGTTTTGTCGTATATCCCATTGATCAATAGTATAATAGTTTTGTCCAATATCCCATTGATAAATAGTGCAGTAGTTTTGTCCAATATCCCATTGATCAATAGTACAACAGTTTTGTCCAATATCCGACTGATAAATAGTGCAGTAGTTTTGTCCAATATCCCATTTATAAATAGTGCAGTAGTTTTGTCCAATATCCCATTGATCAATAGTACAATAGTTTTGTCCAATATCCCATTCTTAAATAGTGCAGTAGATTTGTCCAATATCCCATTGATAAATAGTGCAGTAGTTTTGTCCAATATCCCATTGATAAATAGTGCAGTAGTTTTGTCCAATATCCCATTGATAAATAGTACAATAGTTTTGTCCCATATCCCATTGATAAATAGTGCAGTAGTTTTGTTCAATATCCCATTGATAAATAGTACAATAGTTTTGTCCAATATACCATTGATAAATAGGGCAGTAGTTTTGTCCAATATCCCATTGATAAATAGTACAGGTTTTCAAAAATTGTCAATTTTAATTCTCAACGTTCTCATTGTTAATAGACTTCAGGTTTATGATGAACATTTATTTACTTTCAATTCACAAGGTTATGGAATTCGCCCAGTCATACTGTGATACGTTTAAACAGATCAGAGGGAAGGGGGTGCAGCAGCCCCTACGAAGCCCCGTTGGGCTCATCAAATGTCATAATTATGTCCTATTTTATACATCCAATTTAAATACGAAATATTTTATTTATTATCTTCTTCGCTTTGGGGCCCGAAATTTTTCTAGACGGCCCGGGTTTAAATACATAAAAAAGTAACTATACGTATAGATATGTTGTTATTGTTACATGCAGATATTTCATTTGTAAATACAATAGTTGGATGGTTACACAGCTGGACTATGAAGTCACGTTATGTTATGCAGGCTTGCGGAGCCGCCATATTTTTTTTCGGCTCCGGCTCCCATAAATTTGACGGCTCCGGCTCCCTATTATGATAGTATCACACCAGACAAAAATTTTTATAATTTCTCCACGCTAACATGCCGCTGATAAAAAGTTATACAAATTTTGCCGCGTTCACCCCCATAGTCAGGAACTTGAAAAATATACGCATTGTCCATTGTCGGTTTTACTAAAAACAAACCATTTCAGTGCACCCAGAAACGTATCATTATTTTCGATCGAGGTTTCACTAGTCGCCATTTTCATAAGTAATAAAAAGTTATTTCAATGAGTAAATTAGCAAATAGTAAATTGATACATTATTTAAAATATTTTAAAGACTTCAGTATGTATATTTATTATTGATAAATTCGAAGTGACTATTCGGACCCGGGCAGGCCCGTAGCCAGGATTATTGCATTGGGGGGGGGGGAGAATTTTTTTCGGCGGGGGGGGGGCGAAGAACTGATTATGGGGTACAGCGGCGGATCTAGACAACTTTGACGGGGGGGGGGTGCGAAACTGTTTTCATTGTTGAAAATTGGTCTTTGGACAAAAAATATTTCGATAATTTAATGATGTATTACCTAAAATTGCGATAACCGGGGGGGGGGGACATGCCCCCGGCCCCTCCCCATAATTCCGCCCCTGGTGGGGTAGAAGAAATGTTCGGGGGGGGCGAAGATGGAGGTGCGAAGCGCCGAAAGCTTGCGAACGGAGAGGAGGGGTTTTGGGAGGGGACCTCAGTGAGTCCCCTCCCCAAGAAATTTTTTGCAGTTCCATATCTGGAATGGTGCATTTTAGTACCGATTGTTTAAAGATTAAATAGAAATATATAATTTTAACTACGTTTCAATAATGCATGGCATGTTGCAGTTTTGTTAAAAATAATTTAAATAGTAAAGAGTTTTAATGATAAAAATTTATTGAGGCTGAGCAATTTCTGATTCCTGTTATAAATATATTGACCACTTGTTCTGCTACACAATTGTTACATAATAGATACCTGATTTATATCATTATACTGTTGGTTAAACGTACAACCCGGGAAGAACGACAAAGATGCACGAATATAGCTAAGCTATTTGTGTGATATTTCTTATAAAATATTGAAAACAAAGAACATATCTATCAACAACAAATTGACCAGTCGCAATTATTCAATTCAAAATAAAATTAATTCTGCTAAAAAGTAAATTTGCAAATTAAATAACATCACTCAGAAATCACAGAGTTTGTACTTTATTATTTTATTATACAGAAGTCAGAAGTCAATATTATTTTATTAACTTATTTAAGTTGCTAGTTGTCCTCAGAAGATATCAATATATAAAACCATTACAAGGTTGCGAACAGGCAGGCCCACCGACAGAAATTTCGGGTCCCTGGGCAGAGGTGATACGGGCCCCCGTGCTGATATTAATATTTTCAAAAGTTGATTGGCCAGCTCAGTCCGGGCCCCTAAAACAAAATTGAACAAAATGATTGATGTTTTATAGCCGTTATTATTAAAATTTTGTCAAAAAGCTCAAATCATGCACGGGGGGGGGGGGGCTCAGGGCATGAACGGAAGGGGGGGGTCAGCCCCTTAGCCTCCACTGTCTACGGGCCTGGACCCGGGTACCAATAAACTACGATTTTTATTTGGACCCCGTCCCAATAAAGTCTGATTGTTATTCGGACCCGTGGCAAATATGCACTTAGCTTAGCTATACATAAAAGTTATTATTGTTTTTTGTTTATTTTTTTTTATAATTGTTTTAATTGTATGATTTAATCGTTACTCAGTGTCTAGGGTTCCATTAAGCGGACTCTGTATTATTATTTTTTCGGGTTCCATCTAATAAAGTTTAAATATAGCCACGGGTCCGAATAACAATCGAATTTTATTGGGACCCGGGTCCGAATAGCCACAGCCTTATAAATTTATCTGCTCTATTTCAGATATTCTGTTTATAAAAAAATTGTTAAATACAGAAAGCGACCATTTTGTTTTTAGTCTATTACAAATTGTAGGAGGCAAACAATCAAACAAATTTGTAATTTTAAAGCTAAAAAAAAATTCTGCTGTAAAAAAAAACATTTGGGAGCCGTGGAGCCGCCAGATTTTTTCGGCTCCGGCTCCGGCTCCAGCAAAAAGTAGCGGCTCCCGGCTCCTCGGCTCCGGCGCCGGCTCCGCAAGCCTGATGTTATGTGCATCTAAAACATGACGACACCATTTGAATGTATCATTTAAACAGGTTCTGTCTGTCATCAGTGATATGGGATTGAGTCATGTCGCAGAGAACAGGATAGGTGGCGCTGTCATCAGGGGCGTATCTGGTGGGGAAAAAAGGAGAATATCCATTGGGGTTCAACTTTTGAAAGATCCAGGTTTGTAGTGTCTGTTGTTTGATTTTTTTAAAAATTATAATATTAAAGCTATATCTATGATTAAATCTACTAAACATTTAATTAATACTGTGACTATTGATTTTCAAACTTAATGTAAAAAGAAAAAAATGGAGATTTAATTGAACACAAACAGTGAACAAACTAAGGTTTGTTTTAAATTGTTAAATAAAGCAGCTGTATAAGAAATACACAAACATTTGTTTATTGGCCAGACTTAAAAAGAGTAAATCGTAATTCGCGTTTAATCGTCATTATAATACAGTCATTTCATTCAGCGGTAATCCACCAGCACTTGACTGACAATGTCATTTAGCGGTAATCCACCAGTACTTGACTGACAATGTCATTCAGTGGTAATCCACCAGTACTTGACTGACAATGTCATTCAGCGTTAATCCAACAGTACTTGACTGACAATGTCATTTAGCGGTGATCCACCAGTACTTGACTGACAATGTCATTTAGCGGTAACTCACCTTTAGTTGACTCACAATAATTTACCAGTAATTAGATTTAGTAACTAGTAAGTAAGGTTCTCTACGCCATAAAATGTCATCGAGGCAGATGAGGTGAAGAGTTCTGTTTCTATAGAAACGGCAAATAAAGTTTGTGTGCTTAGCACAACGCCCAGCCGCCCTTACTTCCCCAATTTAAGTCAGGTTCTAATTTAAAGCTGTGTGACATTGTGGGACTCTCATCGAGTTTTGACCTGGAGAAATTTCGTTGGCTCTCATCGAGGATCGAACCCGGGCTAACTATCAATCTCATATATTTTTTTGTTGATGTGAAAGGAATAATTGGCTTCAGAAAGTTCTCAATCTATCTCAGCTGCTTTCTTGCCATTTGACATGTCATGATACTGGCTAGATAGAATAATAACACGACATTAGTTTCACCATTATTAATAAATCTTGGGAATTAATTGTATAATAGAATAATAGCGATTTTGGTTCTGCGTTAAATCGAAGGTAAAGAATTAATACAACAGTATTCCAGTTTTAAGTACTATCATAAAAAAATCTGATCTGCCCGAAACTAAAAATAACCTAGCTTACTGATCAAGCCTAATGGGATATAAATCTATGCAAAGGTTTTGCAGGGTACAGCTAGTATAATATAATGGTTATTTTATAATTAATACGAGCATATAACATGAATTTATATAATATATTTCTATAAATATAACATGAATTTTGAACATGCATTCATGGTTCAAAACACTATTTCTTGATTAATGTGATATGTGTGTAATGGTAGTTCTAGGTCCTATAGTTTTATTTGTTACAAATATTTTTCTTATGAATAAATGGGATAAACGAGATAAACGGGATACATGGGGATAAATGGGATTGTTAACAAAAAAGACGAAAGTGTCAACAGAGCAGTGGCTAGCTATTGTGGCGCACAGTTAGAAGTAAATTTTTGTCGCCCCTCTGCAAGTCTGAATAGTACCGAAAACTTAACAATACTTATTCAGCGCCCCTTCCTGGAGACCCTCACTGCCCTAGCTGGGTCACTTAATCAGGAGCGTCATTTCGGCTACATCTTGGGTTGGGAGACAGATCGACGGTTCTCGTTAAAACCATCTAGCAACACTGGCAACATATAGCAACACTGGCAACAACTAGCAACTAGCAACACTAGCAACTAGCAACACTGGAAACACTAGCAACTAGCAACACTAGCAACTAGCAACACTAGCAACTAGCAACACTGGCAACATATAGCAACACTGGCAACAACTAGCAACTAGCAACACTAGCAACTAGCAACACTGGAAACACTAGCAACTAGCAACACTAGCAACTAGCAACACTAGCAACTAGCAACACTGGCAACACTAGCAACACTGGCAACACTAGCAACACTAGCAACTAGCAACACTAGCAACTAGCAACACTAGCAACTAGCAACACTGGCAACACTAGCAACTAGCAACACTAGCAACTAGCAACACTAGCAACACTGGCAACACTAGCAACACTAGCAACACTAGCAACTAGCAACACTGGCAACTAGCAACACTGGCAACACTAGCAACACTAGCAACTAGCAACACTAGCAACTAGCAACACTAGCAACTAGCAACACTGGCAACACTAGCAACTAGCAACACTAGCAACTAGCAACACTAGCAACTAGCAACACCTACAACACTAGCAACTAGCAACACTAGCAACTAGCAACACTAGCAACTAGCAACACTGGCAACACTAGCAACACTGGCAACACTAGCAACACTAGCAACTAGCAACACTAGCAACACTAGCAACACTAGCAACTAGCAACACTGGCAACACTAGCAACTAACAACACTGGCAACACTAGCAACACTAGCAACACTAGCAACTAGCAACACTAGCAACACTAGCAACTAGAAACACTGGCAATTAGCAACACTGGCAAGTTATCAAATCCGCGGTCAGTGAGAATGTCATTAATATTACTCTACATATTTTCTATAATGTACATACTGTAAAACATTAAAAACTGAAAAAAGGACAAAAAAAAATAAACCGCCAAAATAGTTTTCAACCAGTCAGCCAAACTTGCACCTCCCCCCCACCCCCTTCCAAGCCATACCTAGACAGCAGGCACGCAGAGAGGGGGGGGGAAGGGGGGTCATTGCCAGGGGGCCCGCATCTGTAAGGGGGCCCGGCCGCCCAGACCATGTCAATTTTTTCAAGACTTATTGTTTATTAAGGGGCCCGCAATGTTGTCCTGCCCTGGGGCCCGTGTTGGCTCTCGGCGCCCCTGCTAGACAGCACTTTTGCAGACGTTTTTTGGCGGATTTTTTTTTACCAATAATTTAATATGCGTTATCAAACAGCGCGTTCTCGAGATTTACGGAATTGAAAAACATGATTTTTTATTACTTTTTTTTTAAATAAATAAAATCACATATCATTGGGGAGGGAGGCACTCCCCCCCCTCCTTCAAGAATAGATGTTCAGTAAACTCAATGACTTCTCTGTAGAATTAATTTTTACATTGAAAAAGTCCTTCCGATTTTTCATGCCAGAAATTTTGCTCCTGGACGAACCCACCTCCGGTCTGGATGCCTTCACTGCCCATCACCTGGTCAACAGTTTGGCCGAACTGGCGCACAAGGGCAAACTGGTCATCATGTCCATCCACCAGCCTCGTTCGGACATCTTCCGTCTACTGGACAAAATAGGGATATTGACCAACGGACAGTTAGCTTTCTTAGGTCGGCCTGACCAGATGGTACCATATTTTACGAACATAGGGTATCCTTGTCCAGTAAATCAGAACCCCTGTGACGTATACAGTAAGTAATTAGCTACTAAAATCACTAAGCTAAACCGGACAAAGTGTCCATAAAAATAAAATTTCTAATTAGACTTTTTAGCTTTAATTTGACAAAATAAAAGAAGAAATAATGAATTTCAATGTACTGAATACTACATTATATTTACTAAAAGTATCAATATATTTTTGAAACATTAAATGCATGTCTGTTTATCTAAGTTGACGTCACCAGTATAGACAGAAGGACCAAGAAACAGGAACAAAAGACTCTCACACGAGCCAGACAGATTTGCGCCTCGTTCTTTGACTCAGATCTACAGTCGGGGATCATCAAGAGGATCACAGCGGGTCTCAGTCAGCATCACATAGAGAACATCGATGAACTGGAGGAATCTAAGAGTGACGCACCGACCTGGCCTAGAATTTTTACCTGTCTCCTTAAGTAAATATTACTTTCATTAAACACTTATGTAGGTATGATTGTAATTAGCTGGAATTAGTAGAACTGGAGACGTTTAGCCTCATCATAGCCTAAGCTTTCACCAGGTAAATCAGCGAGCTTGTATCCGGAAAGTATAAAAAAAATTGTAGAATTTTTATAATAGTAAAAGTTGGTTAAAAGTCTCTGAAATCTGGGTACCTGTCTTAAGTTTGGGAAGTAAAGGCGGCAGGGCATTGTGCTAACCACACAACCCCTTCACAGGCCATGGTTACAGAAACGAATGAATTCTACACTTCTTTTGCCACGATGGCCCTTTGGGGCTAAGGAGACTTTATCTTTAATTACTATATTAGCATGTTGTCCCTTAATGCCGCTGCCGTTTTCACATACTATTTGGTACACAAACTGGCTGTATTGATGGTTTATGCTTTTTGATTGGGTTGCACTGTATATGTATTACAACTGATAACAGTTTTAAAAAATGACTCAAACAGATAAAGAAATTTGATCAAAATCAATTTCATAATTCTTTTTTAAAGCATAATATAAAACTGTTAACTGTTGATTTTCATGCTCATCATTAAATTGACATACTGATGTATTAAACCAATATGCTGCCAGAGTTAGTCAGACTTTCATTTAGTATGTTGCCAGATTTTGTCAGACGTTGCCAGATTTAGTCATACTTTTTATTTCCCAATTATCTTCCAGCCGAATGAACGTTCATCTAAAGAGAGACAGAGGGGCGTTTCTTGGCAGGTTCTTACTGCTGCCTTTCTTCATTCCATTCATCCTGATGTTCCTGGGCAGACTGAGCCTGAATCAAGGCAGCATCCAGGACAGACTGGGCATCATCTACCAGTCTATTCAAGTCTCTCCCTACGTAGGTTTGGTCAATGGGATTGCTCTGTGTAAGTCTGTGCTGTCTAGACTCACACAAAATGATTCTGAAAAACAAAACCCAACAACATTTGGACCATTTATTGCACATTGTATAAAATAAGATTTTAAAAGGTTTAATATGAACTCTATAATTGTCACTTGTCCCCATTTATCCTTTTATTTTGACCAAAATACTGTAGAATTTGTTTATGTAGTGTTTAAAGTTAAAATAAGTTTTTTTCATTCTTCAACAGTTCCATCACTGCGGGATTTGTTTTATAGAGAGCACCATGATGGACTGTACTCTACCTTGACTTTCCTCAGTGCTTATTACATGCACTGTCTCCCTTTTAACATTGTCTCTGGGGCCATCTTCGCATCTGCTCTCTACTGGTAGGTACTGGGTATAATTGATAAAACATGTACTCTCTACTGTTAGGTACTGTGTACAAGTGATAAAACATGTACTATTATAGATATCATCTGTTTCCATTTGTTATTTCATATTAACTTATTACAGTAAAGTAATCCACAGTACTTCAGTTTGATTTACCCTGACAGATAATGTTATCCATAAAGACACATACACTCCAGATGCGATTTTTAAAGAGCAAAAACAAAAGTTGATTTCTGAGAGAACCAATGTCTACGCCTGGGAGAAGCAATGTTTACACAAAGGAGAAGAATTCTGCAACTGAGAGAACCACTGTATACATCTGGGAGAATATCCAAGTATTAACGGATCTTGTAATCATATATACATTCTAATTATCCAATAGATCTGTACATTGGTATCTACGTCAGATCCCGTCATATTCTTCCTCTTCTTCTCACTATTCTTCCTCCTCCGTCCGTTTACCAAAATAAAAACTAACCAATGATGCCTTCTTTGCAGAAGAATGTGTGTTGATTGCACATCAAGAGAGCCATCTACATTATTGATAGCATCTCTAGAGCGACAAACTATTTGAGGGGAGTATTAGTCTCAACTAAACAGAAGTTTTCTATCGCCTGACCCGGGGTGAGCAGCACAACTTATCACCGCCAATGGTGACACACAACTTGCCACCTTCAGGTTAATTTCAAATACAGGATCCCTAGACCCGAAGATCAATGCTGGAATTCAAAAGCCAGTCAAGCTCTAGCAACAAAAAGGCATCCGTTTCTCCACCAAGATCAAAGTCTATAAAACAATCACAGCAATCATATCACTCCTTATTGGCTACGATACTTTGATGTTGTACAGAAAGCAATACAACTAACTGAACTATTTCACCAAACCTCACTCCATTAAATTTGATTTAATTTGGCAGAATCAAATCTGCAACAAAGATGCCATTGACAGAGCTGACACAACATGCGGTGAATCAATGATTATGATGAGGAAGCTAAATTGGATCTGCTACTTGATGTGTAAATACCCACAAAGAATTTTAAGACAAGTGTTAATTGAGAGCTTACCTATGGATCCAGACGAAGAGGTCGTACAAAGAAAAGGTTCGAAGACAGCCTAAATGAGCACATCAAATGGGCCAAACTTTACCCAATATTCTCGAGATAATAGTTCTAGACAAATTCAAAGGACGAGCTATTATGAAACGTGTTGAAAGTAAGTACCGTCAACGTCTTGCATCCGTCTGTTTGGAAGTAAGTACTGTCAACGTCTTGCATCTGTCTATTTGGAAGTAAGTACCGTCAACGTCTTGGATCTATTTGGAAGTAAGCTACCGTCAACATATTGCATCTGCAAGAGCTGGTCAACACCAAGCATCCGTTATTTATGCCTCGAACACTAGCATATTCTGACCTCACTGCTGTCGTCTCTGTGCTTTTACATTTGGTCTTAGAAGCCTTATAAGGACACACATATATGTTGCACAGAACAAAAAGTCATTTGGGCAATGAAAAACTAGCAGATATATTGAAAAATTTAAAGCGAAATTAAATGTTTTTAATTTGTGTGATTTTGTTTTACTTCTGTTGTAGGGTAGCTGGTCTGAACCCGGACATTGTGTCATTCGGCGCCTTCGTCCTGGTCTGTGTGATGCTGCAACAGTTTGGGGAGATGATGACCATGAGTATTTGTGGTTTCTTCAGGAACGTTCAACTGGCCAACAACACCACGGCCCTGATTTTCTCAGCCTCTGGACTTGTCGCTTCAGGACTAGTCAGGTAAGCAGTGATGGTGCCTTCACGGCCATTGCACTGTTGGTGCCTTCACGGCCATTGCACTCCTGGCTGTGGTGAGGATGAAGGACGGACGCTACAAAGTATACATAACTGTGTAGAAGATTGCTTTGATGTTAATATTAATTATGGACCAATAAGTATAACAATGGGCTGTATTGATGAGTGTATCGATAGTATGTGGAAATTCGATTTATAAGTCGTGTTGATAAGCAAGCCAATGTATCAATAAATTATGTTCGATCTTGTTTATAAATGTTGGGAGAATCAATACGTACATCGATGAATTATTTTGACCCGTATGATTGTTAAGATGAATGATTGCATCAATGAGACATTCTAATGAGTGTATGATTGATTGTTTCAGTGATTATGTTGATGTGAATGGTACTCGGAACAGTACCTACACATCAGTGAATGTAAGAATTTGTGTTACTTGTAAAGGCTGCTGTTCAGTGGGTTTATAGAATCGATTGGTATATCAATGATTGTATGACTGACTGTATCCATGAGTGGTTTAAATGATTGCATCGATGTCTGTATCAACCAGAATAGTAGACATGCTAATGGTGCATGACACTAGAACTCTATTTGTGTCTGACAGGACCGTAGAGAACATGCCGACCATTCTGCAGTGGGCAGGCTATGTGTCCGTTCACAAGTACATCACTGAGATAGTTGTCGGTAATGAGTTTAACGGACTTCAGTTTACCTGTGACTCACCTGCATCAGGTAAGTTGTTTAATGACCTTTATTACAATTTTAGGCTACATATATCTTAATCAGCAAGCGGTTAGACAAGCAAGAGGTTAATTAAGCAAGAGGTTAGTCAAGCATAGGGCTAGTCAAGCAAGATATTAAGCAATTGGTTTGTCAAACTAGAGGTTAGTCAAGCAATGGGCTAGTCAAGCAAATGGTTATTCAAGCAAGAATTTAGTCAGATTTACAGCTGAAGAAGCTAGACAGGTTTTCATAGGTAGTCTCAAGATAGTTTGTGGCTATTTAAAACAAAAAAAACATGCTGGTGTGGTTTTCAATAACATACAATATAAACTACCGGACGTTAGATAATTTTTTTTTGTTTTGTTAAATTTCTAATCACTTTTTTATGGAACCAGATAATGCTATTCATTCGATGAACAAAATCAATAAATGTATGATATAGCACACCAAGTAAACATCGAAAGAAAATAACAACAACAACAAATACAACAACATTATATCCCAGTTAGTTATTTGATCCTTCTTAACATTTTCTAATTTCATTATGACAACCATTATATCTTTCTAGCGCCATTTGTAAAAAAAACCTTAAGATCTATCTGGAACCAAAGTATAATACCATTTAGGTCTATCTAGCGCCATAATTATAACACCATTTACATTTATCTAGCGCCATAATTATAACACCATTTACATTTGTTTGTTAAATTATCCAGATATCTATGTCATTGGTCAATAGCTACTGCATGGGTGGGCAAACTTTTTCTACGGAGGACCACATTGAAAACTTGATTGTTATCGGTGGGCCGCTTTTATATTTTGTCTACTTAATTACAATTTACAACATATGAAAATATGAATTTAAGATAATTTGTCGTTTTATATAACATTCACACTCTATCATACATGCACATTACATTTTAAAATACAAAATTAATCAGTTGCTTATTTGGTATTCATAATTATTTCAACAAACTAATTGACTTGAACTTCTCCTTCAGGTCATAATCTGCTTGTAGGTCAAGCAGCTCTAACTAATATTCTGGAGCCATAAAACCGATTTAATTTCACTAGATTCAAATCAAATAGTCGGCATAAAATTTTAAAAATATAGCGAAAACTCCAAACAAAGAGAATTAACATCGACATGGGATCGTAACTTGTACATGCTAACGGGCCGCATAATATACTCTGACGGGCCGCATGCGGCCCGCGACGTGACATTGTTTGCCCACCCCTGAGCTACTGGGTTATTTTTTCCTGGTTATTTATGTGCATTGTACAGATTTATGTTTTCTTTAACATCAACCACACTATGGCATTAGCATTGGGTACATGAAGTTGTAGAAGTTAGATACTTATTGAATATGACATTTACATTACCTACAAACATGGCATTTACACCAGCTAGATAAATGACATTTACATCAACTACAAATGTGACACGTTAAGTCACCAGACTGAATAAATCATTCGATCCTATGACTGACAAAAGTTTGAAATATCCGTCTGAAACGTAGTCAAGTGGTCAGTCGCCGGTTGAATGATTTAGTCTCTGCCATTCATTTCTGCCCATCTCCAGAAGGACAACAAACACACAGTACAGTGTTGTGTCTAGCATTAGTGGTGCCCGGTGAGGACTCTAAAAATGCACCTATTTCCCGTGCCAAAAAATAAATGCCGACCCTGGTTTGCCGCAAAGTTAGCAACGTATGTGTTGAGCCCCCCCCCCCCCCACATTATACACCCTTGGGATATCAAAATGTAATTCCTCGAACCTACCCCAATGTTGATTACCAACAAGTGACCGAGAAAATTGTTTATTTACCATCACTTGTCATATTTACCATCACTTGTCAATTTACCATCACTTGTCATATTTACCATCACTTGTCATATTTACCATCACTTGTCATTATGTCACATTAATTAATATGTTTTAAACGTTTTCTCAGGTGAACAGTGTATAAAGACAGGAGCAGAGTTCATACAGATGTACTATCCTGGTTCTCTGGAACATGTGACCCGGAACTTCATTTTGACGGGGGCGTATCTGGTAGCCACTCTTGGACTGGCCCTGTCATTATTCAAACTGAGGGGATCTCCGATACTACATTAAACATTGACATAATTAGTAGAGTTGACGCATTTGTCAATTGACTATAAAATTCAATAATTTCAAATGAATGTTATTGAAGAATATTTAAATTGAAGAAAACTATCAGATGCCAAAAAATCAAAATGGAATTTCCGTAATAATAACAGAGGATTCAGTCTTCATCATCAGCTACTGACCTTAACAAGATGCAGATGAAGGGGGTCATAGTTCTTCCTGGGTATCATAACTCTGAAGTATGCTATCAGTGATGTCACATTACCTTGTTTAATGATTGAAACAAGATATGTTATTTTATGTAACAATATACAATTTGATTGCATGCTTGGTGTTAATCAATTACAAAAAAAAATCATTATTTATTTTAAATGAAAAGACATTTTTTTACATTATACCCTATTGATTTTATGAAAATTTGAATGACATTTTTTAACTTGTCCTCTAAAGTCAAAACTTTATTTAAATATTTGTTTGAGAAACGAATGACGGTTTACTCAACTTGATGTTTCAATATATGGTGAATGATTTCACTTCGCTCGACAGTTACTGTTTTTATTCAAAACAATAGTTATACAAATACAACACCATTATAATTTGTTTTATAGAATTTCTATTATTATCCATGGTGGAAATGTATATTCCAAGAAACTGTTTCACAAATGAATAAATCATTAGATCGTGCATTTCACCTGTGTTTGTGTGTGTGTTTTTTTAGTTTCTTCTGACAGTGAATGTCTTTGACTGTCTCTAAGTAAGGTAACCAGATATGTCTGCAGACAACCTAGGTCGTAAAAAGGAGGGGACGGTTGAATCGGACATCGAGGGGGTAACCTGTGATCGGTAAGGAGAGGGGATAACAAACTAGAACCGTACGGGCCTAGGGGGCCTTACAGTTGAATTGGAGAGGGCCTAGGGGGAAGGCCTAGAACCGTAACTATAGCCTGTATGTTAACCAAAGCCTGTATGCCAACTATTGCCTGTATGTTAACTATAGCCTGTATGTCAACTAAAGCCTGCATGTCAACTATAGCCTGTATGTTAACTATAGCCTGTATGTCAACTAAAGCCTGTATGTCAACTATAGCCTGTATGATAACTATAGCCTGTATGTTAACTAAAGCCTGTATATTAACTATAGCCTGTATGTCAGCTACAGCATGTATGTTAACTATAGCCTGTATGTCAACTATAGCCTGTATGTTAACTATAGCCTTATGTCAACTATAGCCTGTATGTTAACTATAGCCTGTATGTCAACAAAAGCCTGTATGTCAACTATTGCCTGTATGCCGTAACCAAAAACGTTCCCATCGTGGGGCCCTACTTGGAATAGGCTTGGGGTGGTCCGTCAGGTTGTTACTCCCCCAGGCCGCAACATCGTCTGGTCAACATACTTGAAGGTGGTCCGTCTATTTCACTTTTTAAAATAAATATTTGATTTACATCATTAAAGTGTTAGAAAAAGTAAAACAAAAGTTGTCTTCGCCTCTGACGACAATGGCAAGCAACAACAATATAATTCACACAAACAGATGAACAAAATTTAACTTACCCCTCTTCCCAACACACCCTTCCTCCAACACACCATCTCCCCAATACATCCTCTCCGCAACACATCCTCCCTCCAACACATCATCTCCCCAACAAACCCTCCCTCCAACACACCCTCTTCCCAACACATCCTCTCCGCAACACACTCTCCCTCTAACACATCCTCTCCGCAACACATCCTCCCTCCAACACATCATCTCCCCAACAAACCCTCCCTCCAACACACCCTCTTCCCAACACATCCTCTCCGCAACACACTCTCCCTCTAACACATCCTCTCCGCAAACCACTCTCCCTCCAACACACTGTCTTCCCATCACACCATCCTACTAACACACCATCTACCCAACACACCCTCCTTTCAACACTCCATCTCCCCAAGACACTCTCCCTCTAACAGATTCTAACACACCATTTCCCCAACACACCCTCTATCCAACACACCATCTTCCCAACACATCCTCCCTCCAACACACCATCCCCCCTCCCCAACACACCCTCCCTCTAACACACCATCTCTACAACACACCATCCCTCCAACACACCATCCCTCTAACACACCCTCCCCGCAACATACCCTCCCTCCAACACACAATCTCCCTAGCACACCATCCCTCTAACATACCATCTCTACAACACACTCCCCCTCCAAAACACCATCTCAATAACACACCATCCCTCCAACACACCCTCCCTCCAACACACCTTCTCCCCAACCTTGTAGACTTATGTTAAAAACAAATGGTCACGATAAGAGAAATCGTCCGCTAACTGAATGTCACACTGTGTAGCAGACGGCGGCAGGTAACTGTGTATGTGTTTGTGTACAGATCACACGTGACGTCATATCACACATTTGAGATACCCTTATTATTGACCTGGCCACACACTCAAAAAACACAATCAAAACTCACACAGACACAAGCTTTGATGAATTAAGAGTTTTCAGGTTTTACTATTCTTATGACTTAACAAAAGGAGATAGGTTGCTGATGTTAAGATTCGAGTAAAAGTAATTTTTAACCATCAGAAGTTTTAAAGCTGTATGGATAATATTGGCCACCAATCAGAACAGAGTTTGCTACAGACGACCGGTATGAATGGAGAGACCCACACAGGAGGCTACTACGGAAGTCTTGCCATGGAGAAAGGTTCTATTAAAGTGGACAGTGATGGGATTAAAGAAACACCGTTTACAGAGCATGATGGCACCATAGTGGACATTGAGACGTCAAAAGAAGTTCCGTCACTGAATGTCATTGGACTGTCTTATGTTGTAAGTAAACAACAACTACACTCATTGGTTTTGCTTGTAGATTATCTCCAGTCTTGTTTCATTCAGTAGATTATCTCCAGTCTTGTTTCATACAGTAGATTATCTCCAGTCTTGTTTCATCTAATAGATTATCTCCAGTCTTGTTTCACCTAATAGATTATCTCCAGTCTTGTTTCATCTAATAGATTATCTCCGGTCTTGTTTCATCCAGTAGATTATCTCGTCTTGTTTCATCCAGTAGATTATCTCCAGTCTTGTTTCATCCAGTAGATTATCTCCAGTCTTGTTTCATCCAGTAGATTATCTCCAGTCTTGTTTCATCCAGTAGATTATCTCCAGTCTTGTTTCATCTAATAGATTATCTCCAGTCTTGTTTCATCCAGTAGATTATCTCCAGTCTTGTTTCATCCAGTAGATTATCTCCAGTCTTGTTTCATCCAGTAGATTATCTCCAGTCTTGTTTCATCCAGTAGATTATCTCCAGTCTTGTTTCATCTAATATATTATCTACAGTCTTGTTTCATTTAGTAGATTATGTTGAGTTTTGTTTCAGCAAGTGGATTATCAACATTTTGGTTTCTTCTTTTACAATACACGAGCTAAGACTGAAAACCCCATGTAAAGAAACTCGACTTGTTTTTCAACGCCTGGAAACTGTCATACTCATACAGAGGGTCGTTGTAGCTGAACAGAGAAATGTTGAGTAATTGCAAAGTGTGTTGCATGATCTAATCTTTTTTTTAAATAGAAAAACGGTCATAAATTAGCATCGCCAAGAAATACATTTCAGACATATTATATTCAGTTTCCATTCATATAATACGGTGACCATATTTTCAAGGATAATCTCGGATTTTGTTTTTTAAACTACTCGGGACGAAGGGTGTAGTGGCCCAGCTCTTCTCCATTTCCTAAAGACAAAACACGCTTCATGAAAATTGAATGAACAAACACACTTTTCTGAATAGTTAAAGAACAAATTATCAACGGTACCGCAGTTCTCAACCGGTCGCATACATAATTAAGGGGGTACGGGAAAAGGTTTTGCAGGATTACGCAGAGACATTCAATTTTCGTTGAAAACATCCAAGAGTTTAAAGATGGTCGCCAGTTTGCTGCTTGACTCAACACCGCACCACACACCCTAGTATTGCGTTAATAAGGTAACCTCAATCCATTATAAAAATAAGTACATTTGTCCGCCAACTTACGTTTGAGAGGTACCCGCGGGATATTTTCGAGAACCGATGCCGTAGGACGTTAGGAAATGTGTATTATTCTGTTGTATTTATAAGGAACTGCAGTTGAACGTAGGCAAGCACCGAATATATTAATAGCTTATGTAATCTATTTATACTTTGATTTTTAGATTGATCATCTTAGGACGGAACCTTACGGGGAGTGGTGAAGAGAAAACTGGGAATGTTGCGGGTATATTGAAACTGTCCCGGGTAAACCGGGACCTCCGGCCACCGTGCATATGTTGTGTCAGTAAATTGTTTTATTCTTCAATGTATCAAGGTGAAGGAGAGAGTCGGCCACTGGTGGAGTGGGGCGTGTCTGAAGTCCAGGAATAAAGTTGTACTCAACAATCTGTGCATGACATTCATCACCGGGGAGCTGACCGCACTGGTCGGCACTTCAGGTCAGCGGAGTGTTATTGTTACCTTGTTTTAAATCTCTACATTATATGGCGAAACTGATACTGACAATGTCAATGGCACCACTGATACTGACAATGTCAATGATTATCTCAAAGACTTGTATATAATAAACCCAATTAAAAAAAGAACAATATCTCAAATTATCTAACAGAGAAAGTACTGTATATATGGTAATGTTGATAGTTTCTCTGGTGGCATACCTATCTCAAATAATATATATTTAAAGATCGAATCCCACTAAATTTAATGACACCTTATACAAATTTGGCTACACGTCTTGAGTTAATATAATGTTGCGTTATTAACATTAACTATGTTACAGAAAAAAATCAAACTATAACGTGGGGGTCTTACATGAACATTCTGTTTTTATTAAATGTTTGTCATGAAACTGTTAAATAAATATCATATTTTAAATCAAAAAGCTGTTTTTATTTTGCTATAAATACTGACAACTAGTATGGCGGACTTGGAACAACTTTTTGAGATGATACGCAAATAAGCGTTGTGGGATCTATTCTATTTTTAAATTATGTCTCACCATCATAAATGTCGCTAGCTTCACAGTGCACAGTAGTGCATACCCTACATCCAGAGATTGGGTGTGATTGTGAAATTTTATTCCACTGTGTCAGGCAGGTTTACAAAGTCAAAGTTCTGACTTCCAAGTATAAAACCCATGTGTGTTGAATTTCTTAAGTCCACCCAATTCTGTTTACATACATAAGGTATTCAAAGTCAAATGTGTATAATGGATACTGGTATTGACATAGACGGCTACCGTCCCTACCTGTCCCATACATTGTTAGGCTACAAAGTGTAATGTGGCTTACTTTAAAAAACGTCTGGAACTGTAATATTCAATTAAAAAAAAACATTGCTAGTAAGTAGATGAATAGAGCTGTACATATGGGCAGACAAAATAATGGCCGCTTGGTGTCACCACTGTCAACAGTGGTGCAATCAGAACTGATTCACATCACATTTAACCCTTTAAGGTCCCTACACCTATAATTAATGCTAGGGCTCACACTCTCTGTCTAGGGGACCCCATGTAACTTAGAACGTAGCTGACCTAGTTAACATCGTCTGCACTCGTAAAACACCTGAAATGAAACACCTTCGACCTAAATAGCAGTGTCGAACGTAGGGATTTGGGGGCCCGGGGACAAGGCACGCCGAGAGGGGGGCAGGGGGGTCATTGCCGGGGGGCCCACATCTTTAAGGGTGCCCGGCCGCCCCGACCATGTCAATTTTTTCACGACTTATTGTTTATTAAGGGGCCCGCAATGATGTCCTGCCCTGGGGCCCGTGTTGGCTCTCGGCGTCACTGCCCGGGGAGCTTGGCCTCTTTGGGGGCCCCTGCATTTTGACATTCGACACCTTGACATGAGATAATGTATTTAATACTTAATGTAAAAATTATTTTTGGGGTGTGTAAACAGATGCCCATGAAGGTCATTTGGGGGCAAGTGCCGTTTTTAGTTAAATTGGGATGGGGGCCCTGGGCAGAAACTTTCAGGCGCACCGCCGTTAAGTCCGCCCCTGTATTTGAACAGATTCTTGAGTGGCTTTGGTTCGAATACTTCACTTGTTAATGATGGATTCTTTCATCAGTTCACTCTTGATAAAAACAAAATAACCGTGGACAGTAAATCTATAAAATGATGTTCCTTTTTTTTTATCCAATAAATATAAATCATACTTCGAGTATGAGTTTACTCCCTTTGCTATTTCTGTATAGGTTCAGGCAAAACATCACTGCTGGACATCATATCTGGCAGAAGTACCGGGGTGACCACGGGTGTGGTCAGTTATTGTGGTCAGCAGTGCAGCAGGCAGATGATGCGTCAAAAGTCCAGTTATGTCTTACAAGCTGACCGACTGTTGTCCACATTGACCGTTCGCGAGACACTGACCTATATGGCGTATCTCAAACTTCCTGGCAGCTGGACAAATTCAGAGATAAACAAAAAGGTAAATCAGTCAATCGATAAATATCAACCTAATGTCATCTACTAAATATAAAAAAAAACCCTTATATGTTTTAGTTGTATGTACTTTATGTTAGTCTAAAGTCTATACCGGTGGTTCTCAAATATTTACACGTCACGGCCCATAATTTCAGCTGTTTAGTCTTTTGCGACCCACCTTGAAGAAAACAAAAAACTATGACAAAACTCTTTCTGTATTAGATTACAGGAAACTAACATAGTCTCATCTGTTGAACATTCTGCATTAAAGTGTCATTAATTTTATGTATTGATTTTTTGACTTTTATTTGCCGAAGAACTCAACTTTAAATCAGTAACACGTAGAGAAATAGAGTTATAACTATGCAGAATCAACTTTAAATCAGTAACACGTAGAGAAATAGAGTTATAACTATGCACAATCAACTTTAAATCAGTAACACGTAGAGAAATAGAGTTATAACTATGCACAATCAACTTTAAATCAGTAACACGTAGAGAAATAGAGTTATAACTATGCACAATCAACTTTAAATCAGTAACACGTAGAGAAATAGAGTTATAACTATGCACAAATGAATCGTCGACCCATTATTAATAAATGTAAACATTTTCGTAAAAAAAAAAGTAAAGTTCCCTTAACCCTAACGGGCCATCGGGGCAGATGAATTGTAGAATTCATCTGTTTCTATAACCTCGGCATATGAAGGGGTTGTGTGGTTAGCACAACGCCCAGCCGCCCTTACTTCCCCAACTTAAAGTCAGGTACCCATTTAAAGCTGAGTGGACTTGTGGGACATTACATTAAACAACTTTCCTCACTCGGCCACCCGTCCCACACTTTGAGAGCCACTGGTCTACACTAATTCTTTCATCTGTTCATATTTATTCAAACATTTAAACCATACACCCAGGTCCTGACTGTCATCAGAGACATGGGATTGATCCATGTGGCCGACAGCAGGATTGGTGGGGCAGTGATCAGAGGAGTATCCGGTGGAGAGAGGCGAAGAATAACAATAGGGGTTCAACTTTTGAAAGACCCAGGTACACCCACCTTCATAACTGTATGTTATAATCAATGAAACAATGTAAAAAAACATGTTTGAATACACGTGATAATATATATTGCTGAGATACATGTGTGTAATACTTATTACTGCTGAGGTACACATGTAAACACATATTGCTGAGATACACATGTAAATATATATTGCTGAGATACACATGTAAATATATATTGCTGAGATACACATGTAAACACATATTGCTGAGGTACACATGTAAGCACATATTGCTGAGGTACACATGTAAACACATATTGCTGAGGTACACATGTAAACACATATTGCTGATGTACACATGTAAACACATACTGCTGAGATACATGTGATAATACATATTGCTGAGATACACGTGATAATACATATTGCTGAGATACACGTGATAATACATATTACTGCTGAGATACACTGTAAACACATATTGCTTAGATACATGTGTTTATACATATTGCTGAGATACACGTGATAATACATATTACTGCTGAGGTACACATGTAAACACATATTGCTGAGATACATGTGTTAATACTTATTGCTGCTGAGGTACACATGTAAACACATATTGCTAAGATACATGTGATAACACATTTTGCTGAGATACATGTGATAATACTTATTACTGCTGAGGTACACATGTAAACACATATTGCTGAGATACATGTGTTAATAATTATTGCTGCTGAGGTACACATGTAAACACATATCGCTTAGATACATGTGTTAATACATATTGCTTAGATACATGTGATAATACTTATTACTGCTGAGGTACACATGTAAACACATATTGCTGAGATACATGTGTTAATACAAATTGTTGCTGTGGTACATGTGTGGGTATGAATGCCTATTCTGAAACATGCTTTGACTTATTGTGTGCTGGCTTTCAAGTGTGAGTGGTTATAACCAGGCTTGCGGAGCCGCCATATTTTTTTTCGGCTCCGGCTCCGGCTCCCACAAATTTGACGGCTCCGGCTTCCTATTAAGATAGTATCACACGAGACAAAATTTGTTGTAATTTCTTCACGCTAACATGCCGCTGATAAAAAGTTATGCAAATTTCGCCGCGTTCACCCCCATAGTCAGGAACTTGAAAAATATACGCATTGTCGGTTTTACTAAAAACAAACCATTTCAGTGCAACCAGAAACTTATCATTATTTTCGATCGAGGTTTCACTAGTCGCCATTTTCATAAGTAGGCCTACTAAAAATTTATTTCAATGATCAAATTATCAAATAGTAAAATGATACATTATTTAAAATATTTTAAAGACTTCAGTATTTATATTTATTATTTATAATTTCGAAGTGACTATTCGGACCCGGGCAGGCCCGTAGCCAGGATTATTGCATTGGGGGGGGGGGCGAAGAAATTTTCGGGGGGGGGGAAGGGGCGAAGAAATTTTTTTCGGCGGGGGGGGGTGCCGAAGGACTGATCCTGGGGCACAGGGGCGGATCTAGAGAACTTTGACCCGGGGGGGGGGGGGCTGAAACTGTTTTCATTGTTGAAAATTGGTCTTTGAACAAAAAATATTTCGATAATTTAATGACGTATTACCTAAACTTGCGATAAACGGGGGGGGGGGGGGAGAGAAATGGACCCCCGGCCCCTCCCCCTAATTCCGCCCCTGGTTGGAAGTAGAAGAAATGTTCGGGGGGGGGGCGAAGATGGAGGAGCCAAGCGCCGAAAGCTTGCGAACGGAGAGGGGGGGTTTAGGGATGGGACGTCAGTGAGTCCCTTCCCCAAGAAATTTTTTGCAGTTCCATAACTCGAATGGTGCATTTTAGTACCGATTGTTTAGCTATTAATTAGAAATATATAATTTTAACTACGTTTCAATAATGGTTGCAGTTTTGTTAAAAATAATCTAAACAGTAAAGAGTTTTAATGATAAAAATCTATTGATGCTGAGCTATTTCAGATTCCTGTTATAAATATATTGACCATTTGTTCTGCTACACAATTGTTACATAATAGATACCTGATTTATGTTATTATACTGTTGGTTTAACGTACAACCCGAGAAGAACGACAAAGATGCACGAATATAGCTTAGCTATTTGTGTGGTATTTCATATAAAATATTGAAAACAAAGAACAGATCTATCAACAACAAATTGACCAGTCGCAATTATTCAATTTAAAATAAAATTAATTCTGCTAAAAATAAATTTGCAAATTAAATAACATCACGCAGAAATCACGGAGTTTGTACTTTATTATTTTATTATACATATGTATAAAAGTGAAGTCAGAAGTCAATATTATTTTATTAACTTATTTAAGTTGCTAGTTGTCCTCAGAAGATATCAATATATAAAACTATTACAAGGTTGCGAACAGGCCCACCGACAAAAATTTCGGGTCCCTGGGCTGGGGTGTCACGGGCCCCCGTGCTGATGTTAATATTTTAAAAAGTTGATTGGCCAGCATAGTACGGGCCCCTAAAACAAAATTGAACAAAATGATTGATGTTTTATAGCCGTTATTATTAAAATTTTGTCAAAAAGCTCAAATCATGCACGGGGGGGGGGTGGCTCAGGTCGTGAACGGGGTGGGGGGCGACAGCCCCCTAGCCCCCTCTGACTACGGGCCTGGACCCGGGTAACAATAAACTCCGATTTTTTATTCGGACCTCGTCCCAATAAAGTCTGATTGTTATTCGGACCCGTGGCAAATATGCAGTTAGCTTAGCTATACATAAACTTTATTATTGTTTTTTTTTATAATTGTTTAATTTGTTTGATTTAATCGTTATTCAGTGTCTAGGGTTCCATTAAGCGGACTCTGTATTATTATTTTTTCGGGTTCCGTCTAATAAAGTTTAAATATAGCTAAGCTTAGTGCATATTTGCCACGGGTCCGAATAACAATCGGATTTTATTGGGACCCTGGTCAGAATAGCCACAGCCTTATAAATTTATCTACTCTATTTCAGATATTCTGTTTATAATTAAATTGTTAAATACAGAAAGCGACCATTTTGTTTTTAGTCTATTACAAATTCGCGGTCAAAATAATACACGAAATAACGCGTTCTATTTGTCTTCGAAGTAAAATTTTTTTTTTAAATGATTGATACAATTATTCTATGAAATAAAACTGTTTTAACTTTATATATAACAAAATAACATGCCATTAAAAAATTTTTGGAGGGTAAACAAGATTTAAAACGAACACAAAACGATTCCCCATTTCTTGTGGTGATGTGCGTGTTACTGTTGTGGCGTTCGTAAAACATGACATTTCAAATTGTAGGAGGCAAACAATCAAACAAATTCTGCTGTAAAAAAAAAACAACATTTGGGAGCCGTGGAGCCGCCAGATTTTTTCGGCTCCGGCTCCGGCTCCAGCAAAAAGTAGCGGCTCCCGGCTCCTCGGCTCCGGCTCCGCAAGCCTGGTTATAACTGTGTAATGCACCAGTGGTATAAATGACTTGCATGATGGAGCATGTAGAGCATGCAATGCACATAGATCCTCCAAACCCAACACCTTCCAACAAGAAAGCATCTTAATTTTGAATTCACCTAACCAAGTGTGGTTTAAACATAATGTAGATAACAAAAACGGCTTTAGTAGAGCATAACAGTGAGTCCCTTTCATTTCCCAGGACATTTTCTACTTGTGGGTCGCCTAAATAAGCTTCTTCATGTGGCTCCCTTGTTGGTTCTGAATGTGCCCCTCCCCCCAAATTGGTTTTGAATGTGGACCCTCGATTTTTTTGTTTCTGCATGTTTACCCCCCCCCCCCCACGATTTGATTCTGCATGTTGGCCCTCACAATTTGATTCCAAATATGGGCCCCTAAAATATGGTTATGTTTGTGGGCCACCATTTAGAGTTTGCATATGGACCCTCATTATTAATTTCTACTTGTGGGCCTCCACAAATCGGCTCTGCGTATTAATTCCCCTAGATTCTCACGTCATACCTTGTGTTACATGTTGATATATCATAAATTGTTACCATCCTCTTGTACGTAATTTCTTTTCTAAGTTTAATTTTTGTTTTTTTTATTCTAGAAATTCTACTCCTCGACGAACCCACCTCTGGTTTGGATGCATTCACTGCCCACCATCTGGTCAACAGTCTGACCGAACTGGCGCACAAGGGCAAACTGGTCATTATGTCCATCCATCAGCCTCGTTCGGACATCTTCCGTCTACTAGACAAAATAGGCATATTGACTAACGGACAGTTGGCTTTCTTAGGTCGGCCTGACCAGATGGTACCATATTTTACCAACATCGGATATCCTTGTCCAGTGAACCAGAACCCCTGTGATATATACAGTAAGTAAACGGATTCAAATATATTAATACTAAACTAATTCAATTTATTCAGACTAGATAAAATTAAGACTTTCTCTGTATTATGTGTATACACACTACAGTTGACTTGACCAGCATAGACAGAAGAACTCAAGCTCTACAAGACAAGACAACAAAGAGAGCCAAGAGGCTTTGTGCAGCATTCATCAATTCAGATATCTACACAGAGATTCTCAAAAGGATAACCTCCGGCCTCACACACCACGTACACGAGGATCAAGAAGTCACAATAGAACTTAAAGTTGAGGCTCCTTCATTTCACAGGACATTCAATTGTCTCTTAAAGTAGGTTGTGTGATTAAATGAAACAATGACTGGAAGCTGTGTGACTGAATGAAACAATGACTGGTAGTTGTGTGATTGAATAAAACAATGACTGGTAATTGTGTGACTGAATGAAACAATGGTTTGTTGTAGTGTGACTGAATGAAACAATGGCTGATAGTTGTGTGATTGAATGAAACAATGACTGGTAGTTGTGTGACTGAATGAAACAATGACTGATAGTTGTGTGACTGAATGAAACAATGACTGGTAGTTGTGTGACTGAATGAAAAAGTGACTGGTAGTTGTGTGACTGAATGAAACAGTGACTGGTTGTTGTGTGACTGAATGAAACAGTGACTGGTAGTTGTGTGACTGAATGAAACAGTGACTGGTTGTTGTGTGACTGAATGAAACAATGACTGGTAGTTGTTTGATTGAATGAAACAATGACTGGTAATTGTGTGACTGAATGAAACAATGGCTTGTTGTAGTGTGACTGAATGAAACAATGGCTGGTAGTTGTGTGACTGAATGAAACAATGACTGGTAGTTGTGTGACTGAATGAAACAGTGACTGGTTGTTGTGTGACTGAATGAAACAGTGACTGGTTGTTGTGTGACTGAATGAAACAATGACTGGTAGTTGTGTGACTGAATGAAACAGTGACTGGTTGTTGTGTGACTGAATGAAACAATGACTGGTAGTTGTTTGATTGAATGAAACAATGACTGGTAATTGTGTGACTGAATGAAACAATGGCTTGTTGTAGTGTGACTGAATGAAACAATGGCTGGTAGTTGTGTGACTGAATGAAACAATGACTGGTAGTTGTGTGACTGAATGAAACAATGAATGGTAGTTGTGTGACTGAATGAAACAGTGACTGGTAGTTGTGTGACTGAATGAAACAATGACTGGTAGTTGTGTGACTGAATGAAACAATGACTGGTAGTTGTGTGACTGAATGAAACAGTGACTGGTTGTAGTGTGACTGAATGAAACAATGACTGGTAGTTGTGTGACTGAATGAAACAATGACTGGTAGTTGTGTGACTGAATGAAACAATGACTGGTAGTTGTGTGACTGAATGAAACAATGACTGGTAGTTTTGTGACTGAATGAAACAATGACTGGTAGTTGTGTGACTGAATGAAACAGTGACTGGTAGTTGTGTGACTGAATGAAACAGTGACTGGTTGTAGTGTGACTGAATGAAACAATGACTGGTAGTTGTGTGACTGAATGAAACAATGGCTTGTTGTAATGTGACTGAATGAAACATTGACTGGTAGTTGTGTGACTGAATGAAACAATGACTGGTAGTTGTGTGACTGAATGAAACAATGACTGGTAGTTGTGTGACTGAATGAAACAATGGCTTGTTGTAGTGTGACTGAATGAAACAATGACTGGTAGTTGTGTGACTGAATGAAACAACGACTGGTAGTTGTGTGACTGAATGAAACAATGACTGGTAGTTGTGTGACTGAATGAAACAATGACTGGTAGTTGTGTGACTGAATGAAACAATGACTGGTAGTTGTGTGACTGAATGAAACAATGACTGGTAGTTGTGTGACTGAATGAAACAGTGACTGGTAGTTGTGTGACTGAATGAAACAATGACTAGTAGTTAATTAACAGGATGAAACGATGACTGGTAGCAGTAATGCCTTATTTATACTTAAAGTTAAAAAGTGGGTTATGTGTTTGGGTACGACCTCCAAAAAGTTCGCCATCCCTTGTATAAGGACAATGTATGAATTTTGGGCCCCTAGCACATTGCTTAATGCCAGCTTGCAACTGTGCCTGATGACATTGTTTGGTAATGTGATGAAAGCCATGAGGTCGCAATCATGATTGGTAAAGTGTTCAGGGTTCAAAACCCATCGACTACAGTTACCTATGGCCACTTTCAGCTTCGGCTATTGTGGACTAAGGTCACTTAAAAAACTGCCTCAGTTATACTCAAGAGTTATTAGGGAATTGGTAGAGCATGAGTCATTTGGCAAATTTATTTAACTATGTTCCCTATTGTATACTGCAGCTTCAAGTTATAGATTTACTTAGAAAGCCTAATTTATTTTACATATCTTAATTGTATTATTTACTTACATAATGTTAAATTGATATTTTTTTTTAAGTTGTGGGAGCAAAGTGGCAGACAAACTAATGAAATCCCTTGTACCCTTAAAACTTCCTTGAGCTCTAAAGGGCCATTGGGGCAGAAGTGGTGTATAATTCATCTGTTTCTGTAACCTCCACATATAACGAGATTGTGTGGTTAGCACAACGCCCAGCCGCCTTTACTTCGCCAACTTAGGTCAGGTAACCATTTAAAGCTGAGGGGACTTGTGGGACATTACATTAAACAACTTTCACAAGGACCTGGAAATTTTACTTGATTCTCAACGAGGATCGAACCCAGGACTCTCAGGTCGACAGCCGAGCATCTACACCACTCGGCCATCAGTCCCACTTGTACCCTAAGATCAGTAAAAATCATTCTCAATTTGAATACATTTCCTACTTTTCTCTGATCCATATCAATATTTCCGTATTAGATTATAAGACAACTAATATATATATATAGCTCGTCTATTGAAGTTTCTGTATTACACTGATAGACTACATTTTTCATCTGATTTATTGATGTATTTGTGTATTCCACCAGTCGTATGAACGTACACATCTGGAGAAACCGTGGAGGTTTACTTGGTAGATTCGTCTTCATGCCTCTGTTCGTTCCATTCATTCTCATCTTCCTGGGTCAGCTTGGTTTAAACCAGGGCAGCATACAGGACCGTCTAGGGGTCATATACCAGGCATCGCAGGTTCCTCCATACATGGGAATTGTAAATGCCATAGCCTTGTGTAAGTTATTGTCTTAAATGATTGTTTAGAGTTGTCAAGCTGTAGTGGTGTCTGAGAGTTACAGATGGACAATTTATGCCAACCCGTTTTTGCTGATAAATAACCGCTGTATGACATTGTAACATTATTTACAGCATGTTTTAAATAGAGATTTACCCCACAAGGTTCCAGCTATTATAATTATAAATTAGGTTCAATAGAAATATCTACAACTGATAGCAAGGAATTTGTTTATTTTAATTCTTTTTTTTTTTTAATTTTCAAAGACTTATTTTTAACAGTTTTTTTTGGGATTTGTTTATTCAAGTTTAGACAATTATTTAAAAGATGTTATAAAATTGTTAAATATTTAAGATAGAGATAGATAGGCAAAATATGCCACACATAATCTCTGACTAACGCACCAACAACCCAAGAACCGTTATTTTAATTCATGTGTTCCGGGACGGAAATATTTTAAAGGTACAATGATTTTATTTCCATAGCAACATTATTTTAAGGAAGGGTCATGAACTGATGTAAAACTAGAATACACCACATAATTAATTTTAATGAGTCACAATTTCTTTGAAATTTTCCATGTGACTAGAAAACACAAACCTTTCATTGTGGTCTGTTCCGGTTTTGGTCCATCTGGTATAATTGTCAACTCATGACAGATTCTTTGACATTTAGAACATGTTTGTTGTATCAACGAGCTAAAATGAACCTTTTAGTTCATTTACTTTAACTGTATCACTTCACTTGACAACTATTTCCTGCATCTCAACAGACCCATCTCTGAGAGACGTCTTCTACCGTGAGTACCAGGACGGACTGTACTCAACATTAACATTTTTAGGAGTGTACTACGTGCATTGTCTCCCATTTAATATCATCTCCAGCGTGGCTTTCTCTGCCGCTCTTTACTGGTGAGTACATCAGCAATGATATGCACTTATTATTCTATTTAATAGCATTATTAGAATTTATGAAGGGGCACATTAAGAGCGTGTGCCCTGTGACACAGATGTTTAAACCGCCTATGTATGTAAACCTGGTGACCTATATTATTTATAGACCTGGACAAGTTATGTACTATGGCTAGTACAATTCTCAGACACTTTTACGTTCTCCGACAAATGTTGGGTAATGTTATGTTAGTTTTTCATGTTGGTCAAATGTTACGTTATAATTCAACTTTACTATAACATTTTTATGAAACAACAAACTCGGTGCAGCTCACAACATTAAACAATTGAATGAAATTCACGTATTTAGTGACTAAAGATTTTCTTAAACTTTCTTAAGTCTAGTATATCTAACTACTATGATTGTTGACACCGCACTATTTATATCTCACCCCCAATCCTCAACTCCTCAACACTAAAATCAGAACACCGTACGTATTAACTAGGATTCTTGGGTTATTCCCAATGAGAGAAATACGAAAATAACAAATGCGCACCACATTACATTAAATTCTACACACTAAAGGTACCCATTTAAAAGCTGGTTGAACTAAATGATACGATTGGAATCGGGCCCTTTCGGTTAGCAGCCCAACACTCTACCATACTGCCACCTCATTCATTGAGTTATTCATCCATGAAATACAATGTGGGGCCTATACACATTTAGCCACTGCATTACTTCAACATTTTATGCCATGATAAAATAATTAAAACAACAACAATATATCAGACATTAATTTTTCTATCTCAATATTACGTGGAGATATCAGTGAAAGACTTGATTAATCTTATTTTTAGGATTGCAGGAATGAACCCTGACCTGGTTGGGTTCGGTTGTTTCATCTTGGTCTGTGTGATGTTAAGTCAGGTGGGGGAGATGGTGACAGTCAGTGTACTGGGACTGTTCAGGAACATGCAGCTGGCCAGTAACGCAACCACACTAGTATTTTCAGCATCCGGTCTTGTAGCATCTGGATTATTGAGGTGAGTCACTAATTTCGTTAATGGTCAAGATATAGCTGGTCAGCCAATTGTTCTTTGACTGATTCTTTGAGGACTGTCACTTTACTGTTTTGATAATTCCATCATTCATGTACAGAATAAAATACTAGTTATGGAAAAGCTCAAATTAAAATCGACACAGCAGCTTAAAAAATACAAAAAGAATCTAATCCACCTTTTTAAAAAAAAAACAACAAACAAACAGCTAATGACTTGACTATGTTATGACATGTACAATGAAATTAGTGGCAATATCTTTGAATAGATGAAATGCAAAGAAATATTTTTAATTATACATTTTTAATATTCTTATTCTTTACAGACACACTTAATCCCTGACTTAATTTGCTTTCTTATATTGATTGATTAAACATGGTGACTCCTAGAATCTTTCCTACGCTTTTTGGGCCTAGGCCTAGTCACATTTAGGGGAACTAATGGTAAACTGGAGGCCCTAAGCAAAGGTATACTGGGGGTGTTCTAAAGAGGAGCCACTATAAAATCAGTCTGTAAGTTCTAAGGTTATAACTTTCAAATATTGGGCCCCCTACTATTATTTAAAATCATGTTTCTCTTTGACAGCCCTCAACTATTAAATCATTCTATCCAGGGGCCGATTGACTTTACATTTGTATTCAGTTAATCAAAAGAAATATGCCAAAAAGAGGGCCTCTTTTAGTGGTGGGGGCCCTAGTAGCATCCCCCTATTTTACCTAGTGGCCCTGCTGCATATATGTAAGCTCACCATATTAGTAATAATTAGATAAGTGAAGTCTCATTCATTATATTACCTACAAGCTATTTTTTTTGTATCTAGTTGTATGCAGCTCATGATGATTTATCTTTAAACTATAGTTTGACATTTCAGAACTGTGGAGAATATGCCAAGTATAATTCAGTGGTTCAGTTATGTTGCATTACATAAATACTCAACAGAGATTCTAGTTGGAAATGAGTTTCATGGACTGAAATTTGAATGTGCAGAACAGTCAACAGGTATGCAGCAATATTCAATATCAAATGTTTTTTTTTAATTATTAGCCTTGTTAAAATATAAAGTTACAAAATATGTATTTATATTTCATTAATTCTTAACTTTGGAACTAAAATCAACACATGTTGAGAGTTACAGATGATTAGGCATGTTTAGGATTAAAAAATAGATAGCTTACTTTTCTTTGAAAAGACCTATAGACTATAGGTACGCAACAGTGTATTTTTTCTGTTCAAAGAATAACCTGAACATATAGCTTTTTCATTTGTCATCATGGTTTCCTTTTAGATCAACAATGTCTTAGAAAGGGAGATCAGTTCATCAACTTGTATTATCCACATGCATTACAACACATGACCAGAAATTTTATCATTCTGGGAGGTTACTCCCTTGCTGTGCTTGTTCTGGGACTCATCTTTATAAAAACAAGAGGGATACCAACATTGCATTAACATTAAAAATAGTAATCCTATATTTGAATGAAATAAATATGACCAAAATGGTGAACCAATAAACAAGCATTAAATAGTGCCAACAGATTATTTCCATAGTCTGGATTATTTATTTATTTATGCATTATTTTCTAAAGTATCATATATATAGTATTTAAATATTTGATATTACTGTTAGATGTGAAAGTTATCACAGTATGCAGCATTTTTAAACCACTGTTGAATGTTGAAATTAACTCAAATGATATTAATTGTGAGACTTAACAAATACTATAAATATATTAAGAATTAAAATATGTATTCCAATAAATATATTACACTATCAGAAAGTGTTCTTAATTGTATTTTTTATAAATGGTTCTTTTTTTTAATTTTTTTTTTATATTAACAGTTTAAAACATTAAAAACAATATTAAACAAAAATAGAGCTTAATTAATTTGTGTACATAATAAGTAAATATATCCTCACACAACTCTGTATATGACTGAAATTATTTTAAACAAAACGAAATTTTTTTTTTTTTTTTACATTTCATTTAAATCTTTAAAATTATATAAAGTATTGACACATTAATACATTTAAACATTTTTTCCCATATTATTAATGCGATAATTAGTAATATTTGCAAGACATGTTGATAAAATCTGATATGATGTCTCATTGATGTAAGATATGTTTTTATTCATAAAAATATAAAAGAAATATTTTCTTAGAAACATGATTGGATCTAATCAAAGTTTTACAAATCCAAATATAAGGCAGGGACAGAGAACTGATACACATTTACATTTATAATACAAAATGTACAATTAAAAAAAAAAAAATCAATTAAAGACTTCGAAGAGATTGAGGATTGTGTGGCAGTGTGTAGGATTGCAGTAATATAAGGGAAATTGTGGTGGGTGAGTATTGTGTTTAAAACAATGCAATTTACCCAGGAGCCCATGGAGAATTTTAATGATCTTTTCTTTTTTTCATTCTTTCTGATTTTCTTACAAAAAAAAAAGAGGTGAAATATTTATCCTCAGGTTTCAAAAACAATGACATATCCTCACTTGGCTAACACAAAAAAATAAAAAAATTAAAAATAAATGCAGCTTGCGTAATTATTGTAATGTAATCAACATTTTTTCCTTCTTTCTTAGATCCATAGTAATCCGTACCACTACATACAAAAATATTTGTAAGAACAAACAGAAATATAATATAATGGATTATAACCACCTTTTTTTATGAAATACATTTGATTCATGAAATATTTAAAAAAATTACTTTAATGAAATTTTTCAAAAATAAAAAGGAAAAATACAAACACACACTTTTTAAAATGTATAAAATTATTATTTTTAGAAAATAAGCACTTGTGGCAATTTAAATATGACAAAATATCATATGTAGTAACTCATATAAAGTTTGAACTACTTTCTATTAAAATATGAGCTAAATAAAAAAAAAACAAACATCAAAAAAATTAGAAAAATAATTCTACTTGTCAAATCAAACAAAAAATTAGGCCTACTTGACTATTTCACAGCCAATTACAAAGAGTGTGCATGACAAATGATCTACTCTATGGACATTTATTGTTAGTACAGTCATAGTAAAATTATGAGATACAGTGACTATATCAATACTAAAATACTTTTTTTGAATAATTCTATTAAAATCTATTTAAAAAGTAAAATGACATGCTACGATACAGAGGAAAAATTCAGAATGTTTACATCTAATTATAAAAAACAAAAATTTTCTCTTGGTCTACTTGTTATCATAAGCCAACTATCAGTTAGGTAAGAGATCACTTCCCTCTCAAATAGCATGAGCAATAAAAGAAATAAGCTATTCTAAATTAGTAAAGATAAAAGCTGCCTTAATAGAGATAAGTCACCTTTTTGTCATACCCTAAAGTCATCACTTTTGTGGTTGATTACATTAAAGTAAATTTCTATTTATTTTTTAATGGCGATGTGTATGATATTCACTAACAAACTTTTTAAATATAGTGAATTCTTTCAGCCATTATTATAATTGATCATATCTTACAGATGCAAGAATAATAAACATAGTTAAATAAAATAAAAAGTTAGATTGTTTTGTTAATTGTGTAATAGAAATTTTTAATGTTAAAACTGTAACATATATGAATAATTGTCTCTGAAACCTTGAAGACTAGTTATTTCTGTTAAAAATTAAAAAAAAAGGTAAATCTGAAGAGATGTTTCAAACATCAACAAATAAAATATATTGATATGCTTGTATATTAACATTGCCCACATACTACTTTTCATATTGAGAACCTCTGTCGCGTCTATGATTTAGTTGTCTTTAGAAGTGCCACACCGATTCTTGTGACATAGTTCTGTTGAAGATGAACATTGCTTGCTGGGTTCTAAAGTCTATATTCTTTGTCTAATACTTGCTTCCAATAGAATGCAAGAAGTAAAAATGAATGTATCCTATGAAATTTTGCTGAAAATGAAAACACATAAATAAATAAAACATTATGTAAAGGTATTTTGATTTTTTTGGTCAAACAACTAATTGTATTGAGGTTAGACTGAATTTCCTGCAGTGGCAGGCTCGTAGCCAGGTCAAAGTAAGCAGGGAGGCACCGATACCCAGCAAGGGGACACCTTTACTTTTTCTATATTTTTTCCACTTTTTCTTCTTTTTTAACCGGGGGGGGGGGGTACTCCAATTACCCCCCTCCCCTTGGCTACGGGGCTGTGCAGTGGAACCAAATATGAAGGTTTTATCACTTTAAAAATAGCTATGCGAAATGCTATTTGCATATATAAAAATGCTTAAAGTCAATAATACTCTATTCAAAACAGTTGAAATTTAAAATAAACTTAATTATTAATGTAGCATACAGTGAACTTTCAACTAACTGGTTTGTGATTTTCTGATCTATTATTATACATTCCAGCCCAATCTTTATTATCAGTTAACAGAATCATGGTTTGGATAATAAAAAGTTAGTTTTTTGATTGGTAAAGGTAGGGGACAGAGAATAGTTTATCATTTAGCTTAGGAAATATTCGGAATTCACTTCTATTTCTCAATCTTTTTGAAATAAACCAATTGTGCACTCACCATCCAGCTTTCACTTGACCCAGATCAGACTCTGTTAGGACACGAAGCAGAAACTCGCCCTGGTGCTGCTCAGCGTGGTAGTAGGGCACAAGGAAGTAGCCCCCTGGGTCTAGGTCGAATCTGGCCGTGACCTCTCTCCTGTCAGGCTCTCCGTCAATTTGACCCACCAGATGGAGTTTAGAAATGTGACGTTTCTCATCGCGCTCATAATGTTTCGTCTGGAATAAATCGAGATCCATTATCGAGTGTTCTGTCTAGAATACGTTAAGTTTAAGTATAGAATATAATGTTTTATAAATATATTAAATGACATATCGAAATACCAACATTGATTACAAAAAAAAAAAAAAGAACAGCACGAACTTGGGGAAATTTTAATTTAGAGTAATTTTTTTACATATTTTTTTTTCGAAAGGTCGAATTACAAATTTTAAAAGATATTTTGGAGCTAAACATTAGTTGAATACATCTTTACAGCCAGTGCAGTTCATACATTTTAAGTGACTTAGTATATGATAAATTGGGTGTTCTAGATTTATTAAGTTTAATGGCCATAGGCATTGGTAAATTGGCGGCCGTAGACAGATTAAATATGACGGCCCTAGTCAATAATGTTGTCGAAGCCCCCTCTTGCTAGTCTGGTCCTCCCATAGTCCACATTTTTCAGCAATTTTAGTTTTGGGTCGTTAAAAAGTTCATAAATTACCCGACCCTGTGACAGACTAACTGTTGGCAAAATATGCCTGACAGAAAGAACAAAACTTCCCACATCATTTCTTGTAGAATTAGCAAATAACTCTTGAGTAACAATATGTCTTATTTAAAGTGTCGAATATTTTAAAATAACCAGAGATTTAAGTTAATTTTTATTAGAATACGGAGAAATAATTGTTCGAACCGGATTGGGGGGGGGGGGATTCAGATAGCTATTAAGTGTTGGTGTTTATTCCTTAGATCCTATAAGGCACAAATGGGATTTTTTTCTATGCCTTTCTTCCATCCCCACAATAACCAATAGTGCAATACAAACGGGGGCACCATGAAAATAATAGATGACTTACGTAGAAAAATTTCCAACTAATGTCAGATTGGGTTGACTTTCACCAGGACCTGATGAAATACCAGGACTTTCAGGCAGTGGCATAACTAGAAAGTGGCGGAGGGTGGCTTTTACTTTGCCACCTGCTAAGAGTGGTATTTTCACAACTTGAGAATATTTTCATGGGAATGGGGAAGCATTTCAAAAGTACACCCCGGCCGCTGCTTCATTCGCAAGCTCTAAACCACAAGACCATCTGGAGGCAGCATTATAACAGAAATACTTGGCAATCGACTGGTTAGTAGCAGAAAAACTTGGCAATCGACTGGTTGGTATATCCATCAATCAGAACGATTCTTATCACATCATTCACAGACATATAACAACTGTTTATGTCATTCACAGACATATAACACCTGTTTATGTCATTCACAGACATATAACAACTGTTTATGTCATTCACAGACATATAACACCTGTTTATGTCATTTACAGACATATAACAACTGTTTATGTCATTCACAGACATATAACAACTGTTTGTGTCATTCATATACATATAACAACGGTTTAGAATTTATGAGCGGCTAAAAAATTACTATACAATTAATATTGATTAATAAAATACTAAATAATACATTATCAATAACAAATAATAATTTAATATATTGAAACATATTCTTTCTGTGTGTGTAGAAATTATAAAAGCCGACAGTTCTTTCTCTTGTTATACCGTTTAGATATATATGTATTCTCTTCTATTTCTTATTATTTTCATACTTAACATATCGATTTTGGCGCAAGACTAGCTAAAATTAACAATTTCAGCGAGCATTAACTAAAAAAAAGTGTAAAAATTGTGTAGCCTGTGCCTTCTAGTAATTGCCTTCAGCGAATAATTTTATGTTTTTTTTTTTAAAGTGCTATCAAGAAAAATATTAATGAACATTTAATGCGTTACGCACATAACAAGAATGTAAGTAGAATGCATGACATACTATATATATATATATATATATATATATATATATATATATATATATATATATATACCAAACCTATTAAATTTACTTACTTTTAATTGTAATAAACTGTAATTTAATTTAGAATTGTTCCAGTTTTCAATTTTATTACTCCATGAGAACTATTTAGTAGCTAAAATACCAAACAACTGTTTTTGTATCATTATTTCGAATGGAAATTAATTTTATTTTGTTCAATACAAAACTAGATCTATCCACTCGATAAAAATCACCAATCTAAGTAGACAAACCAATTAATGAAATAAATAACCTTGCTTCAAAGTCGTTCAAACTAGGTGATCAAAAAAGGCCAAAGGGCACCTATCGCTCTACTAAATCTATCAAATCTGATTCAATCAAGACCCCCCCCCCCAACAATGTACTTTTGGTTTGGGCACCCAAATATCTACGAATGAATCTGCCTAGGGTTCCAAAAACACAAGAGTACTGCATGCTATTACTAGGATGTCTGATGAATGAAACTAAAATATATTTACCCTGTACAAACAGAATCCTATAGGCACCAGAAGGGAGTTGGCAGTACCAGCGCCGTGTCTGTAGTCTTGTATCAAGGATACAAGAACGTGGCGTTTCTCTTGTAAAGTTGGCGGCACCAGGGGATCTTTGATCTCGTGTCGGGTGACCAAAAAATAAACCCGGTGTGATTTAGAATGGATATCCAGTCTTGTCCTGTCTGCGCTTGGTGTGTCCCCTGCAACATTACAGAGACAATAGGAAATATTACATTACTAAGCAGTTTATTGAAATAAACAAATAATGAAGGCTAAACGAGATGATATAGTTAGAAGGACTCACATAATGAAGGCAATAGCTAGATGATCACACATCATAAAGGCGATATGGAGAGGTCAGAAGGTAAATGTACAGACAGACGTGCCCGCGCGTTAAAAGGGCTCTTCGATCATAATAGATCAATGAAAGTTCATAACGAATATAATAATATTTTCTACACTTATTTTATGACTGTAAATATCAAACCTCTAAAAGTTTACTGAATAACAACCGAGACTTATTGATGTCAATAAACTAAGTCAATACATAGCAATTCTTAATTGAAATGTTCTTAAGTAAGGGCGGGCTGATATGTTTAATCGCGAGCTACATTTGGTTCTTAAATTTGACAGAAGGGCTGTACAAACCGCCGAAATTCACCAGAAAGACCGATGTAATTATAGGTTGACGGAATGGTTTTTATGAAGTAACATAAATTAAATGTAATTAGAATTAAATATTTGGGCCGGATGAAACAGCCAAACAGGCTTATATTTCACTCGCAGTTTGCCCATGTCTGTTAATGAAGGATACTAGCAAAGGACATATTTTGCCTTGATATTCCAGGTTTATCCTATTATAATAGATATATTAATGATGTTTTAATTTGGAAGGGTTCACTGAGAGAACAATTGGATTAAATGAAGTAAGTGTGAAACATATGACTACGTAAAATATAACATGTACATTGGTAGATACCAAAAAGAAAAATAGTATATGTAGTTTTTGTGTGCTTTAAATTTTCGTTAATATAGAGGTAAACAGTGCTGTGACAGGAGATAATATAGAGGTAAACAGCGCTGTGACCGGAGATAATTTAGAGGTAAACAGTGCTGTGACCGGAGCTAATATAGAGGTAAACAGTGCTGTGACAGGAGATAATTTAGAGGTAAACAGTGCTGTGACATGAGATAATATAGGGGTAAACAGTGCTGTGACCGGAGCTAATATAGAGGTAAACAGTGCTGTGACCGGAGCTAATATAGAGGTAAACAGTGCTGTGACAGGAGATAATTTAGAGGTAAACAGTGCTGTGACATGAGATAATATAGAGGTAAACAGTGCTGTGACCGGAGCTAATATAGAGGTAAACAGTGCTGTGACCGGAGCAAATTAGAGCATAGATTACATTTTAGACCAACACATTTGGAACGTGTAATTCTCGAATAATTTCAAAGTCGTTCTCGTGTTCTTAAGAACTCTGTGCTGGGCCCATGAGATATTTTGGGGCCCTAGGCAAAAGTATTCATTGAGACCCCCTACAGCATTAAATTGAGTTGGATTTGTGCTGGACAGGCCCCATTGACTAGTCTGTAATTCCATTTAAGAATGTCTCTGACCAATTCATTCCGTTAATAAGTTACAATGCTGAGGTTCATGTCATAATAAACTTCAATGTTAATCTCAGTACTTTTCCAATATGTTTGACTGATTATATTATGTATGGCTGATTATATCATGTATGACAGATCTAATCATGTATGACTGATTATATCATTATGACAGATTAATCATGTATGATTGATTATATCATGTATGACAGATTAAATCTTGTATGACTGATTGTATCATGTATGACATATTATATCAGGTATGACTGATTATATCATGTATGACTGATTATATCAGGTATGCCTGACTATATCAGTTTGACTGATTATATCATTATTACAGATTATATCAGGTATAGCTGATTATATCAGGTAAGGCTGATTTTATCAAGTATGACTTATTAAGTCAGGTATGACTGATTAAATCATGTATGGCTGATTATATTAGGTATGACTGATAACAGGTGAAAATGTTAATGAGACATTTTTGTTATAGAGTACAATCTGATTATTTAAATAAAACATTTCTCAAAAAAATCATTTTGTATTGTTATAATGATTATGGTAATAAGCTGATTTAAAAAAAAAATTCTTTTTTTCTAGGTATGTAATGGACAATAATAAACAACATTGAAAACAATTACATGACAACAATCAATGAAACATATAAGAACATACTAAATAATTCTGAATTACATTGACTGTATGAATTTACTTAATGAAAGTCTACAGTCTGTGAAATATCGAAATAAAATAATATTCAAGTATTTATATTTTCTTACAGCTCTGAGGCTTATCATTTATTTATCTTAAGTTTTATTTTATTAACTCCGAAGACGACGAATTTATAGAGGGGAAAATAATCTATTTTTGTATTACAGATTGATATAGATTTTAAACCAAGTAAATGAGAAATATAACCCAAATTATTAGGAAATATCTTGAGAAACTTAGGATCGTAGCTGCTTTAATTGGTTATTTACTAAATTAAAATAATATTTGTTTTACTAGGTTGTTTATTTATAACATATGGTATTTATAAAAGGTGGTGTTTGATAAGTCTTATCCATTATTAGAGGCTAATTCAACAATGTGTCGTCATCTATCCAACTAAAACAATAAACACTTTATTCAATTTTCCCAATTTTAAAAAATAAAGTAAATCAAATGATCTTACTAACTCAACAAAGATCATACATGATTAAGAATCATACATGATTAAAATCATTCACGATTAAGAGTCATACATGATTAAGAATCATACATGATTAAGTCATACTTGATTAAGAGTCATAATGTTTAAGAATCAAACATGATTAAGAGTCATATATGATTAAGAATCATACATGATTAAGAGTCTTACATGATTAATAGTCTTACATGATTAAGAGTCATATATGATTAAGAATTATACATGACTAAGAGTCATACATGATTAAGAGTTGTATATGATTAAGAATCATACAAGATTAAGAGTCATACATGATTAAGAGTCATATATGATTAAGTGTCCTATATGATTAAGAATCATACATGAGTACAACATTTAAATAAAAGCTGCTTACGTCTCCAAGCATCTTTATGTTCCAGAATAACCTTCCACTTCCCGTCTGAACGAAAGAAATCTGCCCTTGGTGCCAGAAACGAGCTCTGAGTCAATGAATTTAAAGAGTTGGATGATGTCACCTTGTGTGCACCTGACCTGCTGGCACCGTTGGTTGGTCTTCTACTGTCGTCGGTGCCAAGCTTAGAGTCTGCAGACGGCGAATGACTGTCACTGATGCTGTTTTCAGCTGTTGGCGATGTCGGGACCAGGGTGAAGACCGGGGACGTCGCATGGGACTCCTCGGGGGTGTTAGCGAAAGAGGACGTTGAGGCCACCGAGGAGCTGGGATCGGGAGAGACAGGACTGGCCCATACACCAGAGTCCTTTTCCGAAATGGTAGAACTGCTGTCCGTGCTGGAGAAAGGATGACCGGATGAGGTTATCCCATGCAGTGTTGTATCTAGGCTATGTTTTTTCATAAAGTTTGATTTGGGTGTTTTTCTCAAACCGTGAGAACCCTTAATGCTGGGGCTGCTGTCAGAAGACCGGGGCGAGTCTTTCAGTTTCTCCCCCGCAGACTTTCTCCTCCGTGGGCTGGGCAGACAAGAGCTGGATAAGTTTTTGCTGTCGCTGGACTCTTCCGGTATGTCTCGAACCTGCTGCCGTGTCGGGCTGAGAGACTTCTCCTCTGTACGGCGCCGCTCCGAATCGCTGGCCATCTGAGCTCTATAGTCTCTTTCTTTCGCCACGAATAATCGCCTCCGCAGTGCTGCATCTGAGAGTTCCACTCTACGGTGCTCGATTTTCGTTGGCGAGCACGGGGCACTAGCAGGGTCCGACTGGTGGTACATGTGGCATTCAGAATCACTGTTGGTGCGTCTTTCACCTCCCTGGCCATATTGTCGTGCGGGGAGGTGAAGCGCCTGGATCTGTTCCTCGTACCCACCCTCGGTCCACGGCTCTGCATGATGCAGGCCGGCATCGCTGTAGGTTCGATAAGTTCTCTGGATGTTAAATCCATCCATGCGGAACGGTTCTGGAGAGCTGATAATGAACAGCCCACCAAAGTTGCACCTGAAGTCCCCGTAGGTCATCCAGTACTCGTCCGGGTCTTTCTTAGCGTGGGGCTGCAGGCGGGACATGTAGTCAGAGTTGACGTTCTGCCATGAAGAAGTGTCCCTGTTGGTGTCAATTGAAATGTGTCATTATTACAACACGGAGCAATGAATGTCATATGACATGGGTCTTTATTACAAAGGAATAATGAATGTCATATGAAATGTGTCTTTAGTACTACAGAACTATTGATGTCACATGAATTGTATCATTAATACAACAGAACAAATAAATAAAATAATGTATGAATTGTGTCTAGGTAGTATTAATAAAAAAAAAAGTATCTACCCATCAGAGAAACGCCCCTGCCATTTGGGCTCTGCAGCGTAAGGACATTTCAGTCTGATCATTGGCTCCATTCTGCCGCCACTTATGGAGAACTGTTGAAAGATAACTGCCTCTTTATATTGTTTACATGTTGTCAATATGTGTTTATATTAAATTAGGTTAAAATATTTTCAGTTTTATCAATCTGTCATGAGTTCTTACTATTAAATTTATTTTTTGTTTGAGTTAAATTCTGTCTTCGTTTAATGTATGGTGGTAAACCAGATTTATCAGAGGGAAAACCTGGGACCCAAGCGAGATTTGGCTCAGATATTTTACACCTTAAGTAATTAAACCTTACATTCTGATCACCATGATTGACAGGTATTAAGTAGAAATGCTATGTAAGTTATGTAAGACTAATTTCTGCATTTGGCATTGAAAGTCACAGCCCGGGACATTTCCTGACATTGTGTATGTGTGTGTGTGTGTATGTGTGTGTGTATGTGTATGTGTGTGTATGTGTATGTGTATGTGTGTGTGTATGTGTGTGTGTATGTGTGTGTGTATGTGTATGTGTGTGCATGTGTGTGTGTATGTGTGTGTGTGTATGTGTGTGTGTATGTGTGTGTGTGTGTGTATGTGTGTGAGGGGGGGGGGCTGGGGCGTGTGATACTAAAATTGGGTCAATCCCGGATAAACTAGGTCATCTGGATATTTTAGTCTTAACCGTCTTTTCACCAGTGTAATTATGTAGGAGTCAATGTTGTATCAATTAGGGCACCCCCCCTCCCTTCCCTTTGTGACAGTAGTATCATTGACTCGCGCACATTAGTGATGGTCGTATCACTGAGTTCACTCACCTTTGTGACAGCTGTGATTATGTGCAGGTAACGTTCTCTATCAGCTCCCTGGTGACGAGGGTGGGGTGGCAGATGGGGAAAGAATATATAAAAAGGATATCAAAACGTCACGGGTTTAAACAAATCAATACTTTGACTTATCTTTCTGAGACGTAAACATCTGTGTCAAATATAGAATTAAGATATCTCCTATACATATATTACAATTTTCCCCATACGATAATATATCTCAATGAACTTTTATTTTCCATTCATATTTTTATCACTTATGTTTTAACTTATATTCTCCAGCCTCACTGTCACACGTATTTCAACATTCTCCAGCCTCACTGACTATCACACGTATTTCAACATTCTCCAGCCTCACTGACTATCACACGTATTTCAACATTCTCCAGCCTCACTGACTATCACACGTATTTCAACATTCTCCAGCCTCACTATCACACGTATTTCAACATTCTCCAGCCTCACTATCACACGTATTTCAACATTCTCCAGGCTCACTCACTATCACACGTATTTCAACATTCTCCAGCCTCACTATCACACGTATTTCAACATTCTCCAGCCTCACTGTCACACGTATTTTAACATTCCCCAGCCTCACTATCACACGTATTTCAACATTCTCCAGCCTCACTGACTATCACACGTATTTCAACATTCTCCAGCCTCACTGACTGTCACACGTATTTCAACATTCTCCAGCCTCACTATCACACGTATTTCAACATTCTCCAGCCTCACTGTCACACGTATTTCAACATTCTCCAGCCTCACTATCACACGTATTTCAACATTCTCTAGCCTCACTGACTATCACACGTATTTCAACATTCTCCAGCCTCACTGACTGTCACACGTATTTCAACATTCTCCAGCCTCACTATCACACGTATTTCAACATTCTCCAGCCTCACTATCACACGTATTCAACATTCTCCAGCCTCACTGACTATCACACGTATTTCAACATTCTCCAGCCTCACTATCACACGTATTTCAACATTCTCCAGCCTCACTGACTATCACACGTATTTCAACATTCTCCAGCCTCACTGTCACACGTATTTCAACATTCTCCACCTCACTGACTATCTCACATATTTCAACATTCTCTAGCCTCACTGACTATCACACGTATTTCAACATTCTCCAAGCTCTGTTCATAATATTTCGTCCAAATGTCAATATTTAATGTCAAAAACCTAAATGTGTCATTCTCCGTGTAATTCACATTCGTCATCGTTTATATTTATTAAGCTTTTTTTTCACGTTTTACATTTTTCAAAAATGTATTTCCCGTTTTTTAGTGCGGCCATTTTTACTCTAAATTTGTGTCCGAATTAAAAAAAAAAATTCTTTTCGCCCTTTAGAATATTATTTTATTGCTTGAAATATTATTTCATTGTCTCTTTGAAAATATCTAAATTAAAGGGACGTTATATTATCAAAGTTGATCCATGTCCAAAATAGGTTTATTGCGTCTCAACATTTACATTTGTTGCGTTTTAGAGTTTACGTTGAGCTTACATGGTATCACAGGTGACTTTCGTCAACGGTAACTCTATTGCGTTCTGAGTTCATAGTGAAGATGTTTGGATAACAAATTGACCCAATACCTAAGAAATTGCGTCTTTAAGTTAATCGATACTCGGAGGACTTGTTGACATATAACATTCATCATTTTCAAAGACGGGCTAATTGCGTTTGGGATTTTTCTTTGAATGGGCAGGAGGGGGGGGGGGTTATGGCTGTGTTACTATCAGAGGCTTTCGTTGAATAGTTGAACAGATCTATCGATATAGATCTATTGATATCTCAACTGTCATAAAGTCATTGTTTAGCCCTTCTCCATTAATTATCGATTGTAATGGAGTGCCTGGAGTTTGATTGAGTGTTTTAATTATAATGTATAATTAAAACATCATGATATCATTCTTCCTTTGTAATGAAGACATACCATGTAACATGAAGATATAATATGTAAGATAAATTAGTCAATATTTCTGAACATAATGACATCTATTATGTAAAAGCAGTTTACTGGTTGTCTGCTCAACCTTTGGGACGTTTCTAATCATACTAGTTAACAATTTTTCTTTTCTTTTAAATATAACCATCAGTGTCTCAGTGAAAGGGAGGCATCATGCCCCAGGCGCTACTCACAAAGGGGGCGCCAAATGGTATATTTTATAAATAATATTATATTGTTTTAGAATGGGGGTGGGTGGGCGCTAAAAAGGTATTGTACCCCGGGATTGGCGCAACCAGCAAAAAAGTGCTGTGGGGGGGGGGCTCACATAGTGAAAAAAGACAGTTTGACAGTCTTTTTTGTAACTTTATAACGTAAATTATGTATTGATGATTTGGCCTGGGGGGAGGGCTCAAGGACCCCCCTGCCCCCCTGGTTGCGCCACTGACCCCGGGCGCAAGTTAAGCTCGCTACGCCACTGCTAACCATTATAAGTAATAAAAAAGAAATTAAAGTACACACATAAATCATTATTTGGTACAAAGAACTGTGTGAAGCTTTTATAATTTACAGTGCAATTACAAATACAGATAATACATTATCACAAGTAAAAACAAACATAGTTGTAAACACATCTACACACAGCGTTCAGCGACACACACATAGACAGACATGCATTAATTAAAAGTAAAAACATACATACATTCAGAATTAAAATTTGTTGGGGCCCTATGCACCGGAGAAAACATGGGGCCCCATTAAGCAATTGACAGGAAAAAAATTAAAAGTGCAAAACTGGCGGTTTAGCAGTGCCTGTGTCGCCATTTTATCCGCCTCTGTCACCATTCTTTCAAAAAAGAGTTGCAGACGAACATTTTTATAAGCAATGTAAACATATGCACTAACCAATGAGTACTAATATGTGGGCACATCACACCTGCAAAACAAATTACACCACACTGACCAATGAGCACATTTATACCCACGACACACTGACAAGTAAGAATATTTATACCCACGAAACACTGACCAATGAGCACATCTATACCCACGAAACACTGACCAATGAGCACATCTATACCCACGAAACACTGACCAATGAGCACATCTATACCCACGAAACACTGACCAATGAGCACATCTATACCCACGACACACTGACCAATGAGCACATCTATACCCATGAAACACTGACCAATGAGCACATCTATACCCACGACACACTGACCAATGAGCACATCTATACCCACGACACACTGACCAATGAGCACATCTATACCCACGAAACACTGACCAATGAGCACATCTATACCCACGAAACACTGACCAATGAGCACATCTATACCCACGACACACTGACCAATGAGCACGTTTATACCCACGACACACTGACCAATGAGCACATTTATACCCACGACACACTGACCAATGAGCACATTTATACCCACGACACACTGATCAATGAGAACATTTATACCCACGACACAAGGGCAGTTTGACGTTTACTAACTTAACAGCCGTGCAACCTGGAACAGAAACTATATCTCAGGTGACAACTGAGATCTCATACAGAAACAAAACTCGAACAGTCTAACAATCTGTGTAACACATCTAAAGATTGCTATCTACCCCGAAACAAAAACTCCAACAATCCAACAATCTATAACCGTGTAACAACAGATTGAGATCTAAGATTCAAACAGTGTCGTACCCCGCTGTCGTCAGGCCAGTTGAAGCCAGCTGGTGTGAGCCTCTTGTTATTTCGCCAGCAGGTCATGAACGACCGACAGGAAGCCGACTTGTACAGGATGTGGAACAGGTTGGAGGGAGGGTCAATGTCCGGCGTAAAGAACTCACACACCCCACCGGTCAGGTCGGTCAGCACGTCCAGCGTGAAGCCATACTCTATTGCTTGAAATGTTCGCTTGCATCTGGTGGATACAATACAAAGGTTTTAGATGTATGTAAGGAATGTTTGTCACAAATATAATTTCGTGGCGTACTTGGGAAAACAAGGGTTTACGGTAAAAATTACATTCAGTGCTATTAGTGGCGTACCAAGAGTATGTAGAGGTGGCACACCCCAAGTACCATGAACCCCATTTTGACAAAAAAAAAACAACAACAAACAAACAATTAATACAAATTTAGAGCATTTAGGGAAACAAAACTACTATAGTTAGGTCTGGCAATTGGGAAAGGGGGGAATGGATTGTCGTCGGTAGGTTCGAAGTAACTATTAGATGTCCCAGTTGATATGGGGACGGATGGTCGTGTGTTAAAGTAACTATTAGATGTCCCAGTTGATATGGGGACGGATGGTCGTGTGGTAAAGCGCTCGACTTATGATCCCTGGTTCGAACTCCGGACCAACGGATTTTCAGTCATGCTTATAGTCCCGCTGTATCTCCCGCGCTGCCTTCATGGGATGAAAGAAGGGCCCAATAAAATACCGTCCCATTAGTAGCTAATAGTATCTAAGTAATTTCATTTCATCCTTCCAGGGACTTGACGAACATACAAATGCGGTGAATATTCGATGATGTAACTCCAGTGTGACTGGAATTTTAAATGAAAGGCCGTACATCTAAAGGTGAAGGACATATATCATCTTTCTGTGAATGCCCTCTATCAGCACGACTGAAACGTACGACTCAACTAATCACATACATTGGAGACAAAGAAAGAGATCAACAAGGCTTTTTTTTCTTAATAAGTCATAGTCAAACTTCTTTAAAGTATCGGCTTACATGTCCAATATTTAGTTTAATGTAGTTTAATTAGATGAAAGTAAACCATAAATTGAAAATAAAACAACAAACAATCAAAACAAACAAAAGAAAAAACACCATAAGACAGGATAAAACGTTTCTAATTTGGTTCAGGTTTCTCATCGCTAACATTTGTTTTTACCTTACTTGGCAGTGTGGCACTAGCTTGACATGACAACATGTCTTTTATTGGATTTGATATGTCACACGACACAGAGACGACAACTTATGGCATTAGATTACAAACAAGCAATTAAGCCTGTTCCATTCTGGACACAGGACGTGTTAGCGCATTTTCATGTTATGTATCAGTACGCAGTGCTCGGTAGTAACTAGTTACAGTAACGCTAGTTACTGTAACTAGTTACAATTTGAAGTAACTAATGCTGTAACTAGTTACTTTTACTGAACTGTAACTATTCTAAGTAACTAGTTACTTTTACTTTTACTAGTTACTTTAGTAACGCAAATTGCTAGTTACTTTGGTCGTTGTTGTATCATGTGTGCGCATGCGCATGTGTGTTTATTGGCGCCGGAACGAGCCTATGGCAATCAATAATATTTGTTAAGTATTTGTATGTTTATGGTTATAGGAAGTTCGAGTTGGTTGTGAGCGATAAAAAGGCTAATTTATTTTTTGACAAACTCAATGGCGGACTCAAAGCAAATTGAAAATTCTTTTGAACGTTCAGTGTTTACCGAATTTTTTACGAAAATTGAAATAGATAACAAAAACGTTCGTGTACGTTGCAAGCTTTGTCCTCCAGCTACGAAACAGACTTATAGCTGCGCGCTCAATTCTACGGCCAATCTCAAAAAACATTTGCAGGTTAGCAATAATATGTTATTATATAATTAACAGGCTGAAGATGCCATTGTTTCAAAACATTTACATTTGTAAAAACCAATTTATTATTTTTTATAATTATATTTTTGTACTACTTTTTATTATTAGAGTGTTCATCCTGTTGCACATGATAAATTACCAACACTGAAGAGGTCTGTCACTTCATCAAATGGATTACCTGAACCGGTGGCGAAGAAACAGAAAACTTTAACTTCATGGACCAGTAATAGTGTGGCACTTCTGTCACAGCAACATGTTAACGATCTGATCATGAACTTTGTTATCGGAGACATGCAAGCATTTTCAGTTGTTGAATCACCTGTATTCATTAAATTGGTAACTGGACTTCAACCCGGCAAAACTGTGATGACACGAAAGACTCTCACTGGTTGGTAGTAGTATTTACAATATATTTTTTATGTTTTGTATCATTATTTAATTAGTACATTGTGTTGCTATTTGTGTTTGTATAATTTCGCTATCAACATATACAGTGATTTTAGATTTATTAATTTGTAATTGGTATTTAGATTTTAGATTTGAACTTAAAGGCATTATTTGCATAAAATGTCATTTATCTTATCTCATTACAAATTTCTTAAAATAATATAAACAAAAAATGTTTATTCTGGCAATTTAAAAAAGCTTTTGTTGTATAATTTTAATATACAGGCAACATTGAAGACGAATACAAAACAATGCATCAGGATCTTCAGCAGAAGCTGTCACTTGTTACTGTAGTCTGCACGACAGCAGATATCTGGACTGCCCATAATCGAAGTTTTTTTGGAGTAACCGTGCACTGGATAGAGATAAGTACACTAGAACGAAAATCAGCTGCTTTGGCATGTTCACGATTACGAGGCAGACATACATTCGACTTGATTGCTGCAACACTTGAAGAAATTCACTCCAAATTCCGCATCACTGAAAAAGTTATATGCACAGTTACTGACAATGGATCAAATTTTGTAAAGGCTTTTAAAGTGTTTTCTGAGCTGGAGACAATGCCTGCAGACTCAAAATAGGATGGAGCAGTGACCTTTACTAATGTTGCAGACATTCTAGAAAATGACAAGCAATCTTGCCAAGATGCTTCAGAGTTTACATTGCCACCTCATCATCGTTGTGGAGCTCACACAATGAATCTTATAGCAGTTTCTGATTAAGAAAAAGCAAATGATGATTTTAATTACAAAAAGTTGAACCGCAGCACTTTTGCTAAATGCGCTGCACTCTGGAACAAGGCAAGCAGAAGTCCACAGGCAGCTGAAGTGGAGCATGATTTATCCAATTTAACACTTGCTGTTCCAAATGCTACACGATGGAACTCATTTTATAATTCTGTTGGCAAAGTCTATTCCATTGTTGAGAAAAAATCTGAAGCTGTGTTAAATGACATATGCAGCAAACTTTCTCTAACAAGTTTCCGCCCAAATGAAATAGTTTTCATGGCCGAGTACATCAAGGTTATGCAACCATTAGCCATGGCTCTGGACACGTTGCAAGCTGAAGTCAACTGCTTCATGGGACTACTCCTACCAACAATTTCTTCCTTGCGTTCACATCTTTCTTCAACGAAGCCCTTATTGAAGTTTGCGGCTCCACTGGCTGATGCATTACTTAGTGGAATCAGTAAAAGATTTGGCACACTTGAAGGTGAAGATGATTTGATAATTGCAAGTGCTTCTCATCCACAATTCAAGCTCCGATGGATACAGTCTGACGCTGAAAGAGTTCGAGCTTATATTTGCTGCTACAAGCAATGCAGGCCATGGCTGACTGTGATGCTGCAGGCAATGCTTCCAATATTACAACAGCAACGACTTCATCATCTCATGTAGGAAGTTTCTTCTGTTTTTATGAGTCTGATACTGGAGGTAGTACTGCTCAGTCCGAACTTGAACTTTTCCTAAACGATTCTTAAAAGACATATCTAGTCTCCATCACTATCCACTTGTGAAACAAGTATTTGTTCGTAAAAACACAAGTCTTCCATCAAGCGCTCCAGTGGAAAGGCTATTTAGCATAGGCGGGCAAATACTGACTCCACGTCTAACGGATGATCATTTTGAAATGATCTTACTGCTAAGAGCCAATAAAAAACTGATACAGTGATTATTAATTAGTTAGTTATACAACACAACAATTAATAGTTTTTAATGATAGGTTAATTTTAAACTTTAAACTGGTTGATGTTGCTTTGATTAATGTATTTGTGAATGATTGTTTTTTTTTTATAAATACTTATCATACTGTTTTTAATAAAGAATTATGTGACATATTATAACCGTTGTTGGAGAATCATACAACCCATCCTTGACAATCCCAGTAACTAATAGTAACTATCTAGTTACTTTGTGGAGTAACTAGTAAAGTAACTAGTTACATTTTGAATAGAGTAACTAATAGAGTAAATAGTTATATTTTATCTGTTGTAACTAGTAACTATAACTAGTTACAGTCTGACAGTAACTAGCACAGCACTGTCAGTACGTTTGTTAGCTCTCAGTAAATATTTGTAAATTTTGGAAATGTTTATAAATTCAATTGTGTAATGCATATATCTGTAAAAAAAATATTATAAAGACGTTTCTTTATATTTGAAAAAAAAAATTATTTTCTCTTAAATCTAACTACAAGTGGTTTGTGGTTACTGAAATAGGACTCATAATTGAAAACATTCGAAATTGTAATCATTTAATCGTCCGAAAACTCCGTCAATTGTTGCATAGCTTTCAATTAAACTCAGAACACAAGCTTACTATTTCATTTGATGAGTTTCTTAATAAATCTTGGTGAAACTACGTGCTGCAGTATTTCGCACCAAATGAATGGGTTATTGAACGTACAAGGTGTATATATAATATATAAGCCCCTTATGAGCCCTGAAGCCCGGCCCTCAGAGGTCCTATCGCGAAATGAACTTTTGATGTACACATGGCAGGCCAAGACCTACAAAATGATATATACATCATGGGTCTAGGACTTATGGTTGCTGAGATATAGGGCGCTCCATTATTAATATAGTTTATATAGTAAAAAACGGTACTTTATAAGGCCCCTTTTACGGCCCTGAGAGGTCAGATCGCGAAATGGAAAAAGTCATTTCTTGGCAGGCCAAGACCTACAAAATGATATATACATCATGGGTCTAGGACTTATGGTTGTTGAGATCTAGGGTAGTGACAGACAGACAGACAGACAAAACGGGGACAATAGAGCATTTTTTTTTTCGAAAATGCTCTAAAAAAACATACACATGTCTTACTTGGCAGTGTGGCACTAGCTTGACATGACAACATGTCTTTTATTGGATTTGATGTCACCCGACACAGAGACGACAACTTATGGCATTAGATTACAAAAAAACATACACATGTCTTACTTGGCATACGCTTTTTCTACCAGTGATCCCCACATTTCTCCAACACTGCCCAGTGGTTTAGAGAACAGAGGAAAGGCGTCCAGCATCGGCAGGTAGTCGTCCACCACAATGTCCACCCATTCACCGAACCGCCATAGATGAAAATGGAAACAACCTGTTTGTTAAATAGAAATGAATTGTTCCATAAATGGAAACAACATACAGATTGAATTAAACTAATCTGTTTGTTGAATTGAAACAGCATGTTTGTTGAATAGAAACAGCCTGTTTGTTGAATTGAAACAGCCTGTTTGTTGAATATGACAGCCTGACAGTGCAATATGTTTGTTAAGTCAAAACAAGATGATCATTAAATAGAAACAATAAACAGTTAAAAAGAATTCACATGTTTATGAGGTAAGGCAGCCAGTTAAGCAGTTTATTAAACAAGAAGGCCTGTAATTTAAGGTAAACAGCCTTCATCTTGAATACAAACAACGTTTAAGGCTAGGATAAGTAGAATCAGAATGTTAAGATGCAACCAAGTTTTTTTTAAAATTTAAACTTGTTAGCTTATTAGAAACACATCATTTAAAGAAATGTGAAAGTATAGCCAGCCTTTTTTTTTATCACGAAGCCAACCATTAGTTATTGTAAAAATATCTTGTTTATAGATACGATCACATATATTGTTGTAGTTTTTGAATATCATTTCCTTATTCTGTGCAGTTAACTAAGTTTGGTTGGTCACAGGTGTCATGACTGTAACACACATGTGGGTGAGCCACTCAAATAAGAAATATGTCAGACATGGTAAGTAAAACATTGATTGCTAATTTCTTATTTTGTAGTATATGAAAAAAAGAATGGCTTACATCATATATTCGATGTATTACCATCATGTCGGGCTTCATGGAAGGTATGTTTATAAAAATGAGAACAAAATAGAACATAGAAAGGTGAATGGTAATTAAAAGTGTTTTATAACACATAAACAAAAGTTGAACATATTTATATTAGTTTAGACTACACTGTTAATCTTTTAACATAGAAGAAACGCATTTACTGTTAATGTCAAAAAAAAAAACCCACAATAACAAACAACATACAGCCGTGTTTACATTAAAACTATAAATAAAAGTACGGCCAGCTTACAGATGTATATGTGCTGATAGAAACAACAGAATTGATTGAATAATTTTAGAAAGTTTAAAAAAAAAAAAGGTGTGATCGTTTACCTTTAATTACCTACAAGTTTTCTCATTGGTTTTTTTTTTGGGAGGGGAGGAGGGGCGGGACGGGGGATTGAAAGCTGGAAAAAGGTTTTTGCTGCGTCAGATTTGACAAGAAGTTGTGTTAGATGGAGGCCCTTTGTTAATGGGGGTTCTAGACGATTGCCTTGTCTGCATATCCAAAGGAAATGCCACACCTACCTTCAAAGCCCTCTTTACAACAGCGGTCGGCAACCTTTTAGTCCTTACAGGCCACCAAATTCGCTGGCTTAATTCTCGCGGACCACTAACTTCACACGTCTCATTCCAGCGGACCACTAGCTTCAGGGGCTTATTTCCACGGATCACCAAATTAAGGGGTTAATACCACCCGGCCACAACATTTTAAAACTTTTATTCCTGTGTAGGCTACCACTTCTATATGTGTGTGTTATTGTGTGTGTGTGTATTTGTTATTATGAGTAAAAAAAGAAAAAAAAAATCACAGATAAGGATTTTTCACTTAAGCACGGCAATCGCTCTTGTGTATTTTCTTCTGCGGACCAGCAACATTTTGATCACGGACCCCACTAAACGTAAAAGTTTAAGAACCATTGCAAGAGTGCAGTAGTTCTCAATACATCTTTAAGTTGTGTAGCACTAAACTTTAACCCTTTTTTCGATCCAGAACATTTTCAATTAATCAACTTCAAAGCAAAGGGAGGAGGGTGGTGGGGGAGGGGTCATTCTTTTTTAAATGAAGAGTGCAAAAAAAAAAACGACAACAACTTCATTATTAATTTAAAAAAAAAGTTCCCACATCTACGTTCGTGTGGCTAGCCACATTTGTTTTAATTGTATATTTGAATAGTTCGCTGAACACTTGAAGAGACTTCACAGAGAACCATATTTGCTGCTGAATACGATTTGCCAATCATTTCAATATGCTCTTACTATTTTATTCAGTTACTTCATCATTTCTAATTAAAAGCCTGGCGCTACATGGAGAGTAACTCTATGTAATTAATGTCAGATGGCAACACCCAGTTATCTCCCTGTTTCTGTTTAACAGTACAAACGACCTAAATACTTTGTTGATTGTTTATTTCCATATAGAGCTGTGTACACTCCAGGCTTTGTTATTATGTACAGCCGGTTTATGAATTGATCGATCGAACACGTCTGGTGCATTGAATAGATATATACAGCCATTTCTTTTGTTTACATTTGAGAATTACCCAGCCACTGACATAACGTCATCATCACTCGTCAATAGGAAAACTGAATACAGCTTTTAAATGAAGCTACCAGTAAATACATTCTCTTCTTTTTATATCAAACTGACATAAATCATTAACTGAGACATTTCATAAAGTATACTTCAGTTTACTTGGATCTCGCAACAATCGATACATGAGTCTGTTGACTGGTTTATATGTATCTGTCTGCATATGTTTGTATGTCGAAGTCTTTTCTCGTCTACTTACGACTGTACATGACTTTAGGTTTCTGCTCTTGAATGTTCTCGTCTGAATGTTTGTACCAGTCTACGTTTGTGCCTATGTTTGTACCAGTCTACGTTTGTGCCTATGTTTGTACATGTCTTTATTTTAACCTTTTTATGTTTGTACCTGTCTTTGTGTTAACCTTTTTACTTTTACCTGTCTTTGTGTTAACCTTTTTACGTTTGTACCTGTCTTTGGTTTAACCTTTTTATGTTTGTACCTGTCTATTTTTGCACTAGTTAATATTTTGACCTGTAAATGTTTGGACGAGTCTATCTTTAAAGCTGTCTGTATTTTCACTTATGTTTTTGCCTGTCTTTGTTTTAACCTTTCTATGTTAGCACCTGTTTGTTTTTCCCATGTCTTTGTAAAAGTTTACCCGACTGTGCATGCATTTGTCTAATATTTACCTGTCTCTTACTGTACCTGTCTCTTATTGTACCTTTCTATTTGTATATTTGTCTGTCACTGTATCTGCCGATGCCTAACTTTTTCCTCTGTGAGCTTTTTTCCAATTTCAATCTTAGTTCATGCATGTCATTCGGTTTAAATATGTCTCCAAGTCTATCCAAGTCTGCCTGAATGTTATATTTCTGAAGCCTGATAAGGACTACTACGTTATTTTAATGGACGTGTAAGAACACAAAATCCTAAGACGAGCAGAAAGAAAAAAAATTCCGTTGACTTTACTACCGTAACGTTTTTTTCTGCTGTTAACATTTTTTTAATTGTTAATTTTGTTTACATGGGTCTATAGGCTACAGCTGAACTAGCTTGAGTGGCACCCGAGGTGGACTCAAAAATGCAGCCCCACTATCGTATCGATAAACACTAAAACGTTACACTTCTATCCCTCCCTTTTAACGCTACTCAATAAATATTCCATGGTGATGGTGTGCATGCTATATTCCATGGTGATGGTGTGCATGTTATATTCCGTAGTGATGGTGTGCATGTTATATTCCATGGTGATGGTGTGCATGTTATATTCCGTGGTGATGGTGTGCATGTTATATTCCGTGGTGATGGTGTGCATGCTATATTCCATGGTGATGGTGTGCATGTTATATTCCATGGTGATGGTGTGCATGTTATATTCCATGGTGATGGTGCGCATGCTATATTCCAAGGTGATGGTGCGCATGCTATATTCCATGGTGATGGTGCGCATGCTATATTCCATGGTGATGGTGCGCATGTTATATTTCAAGATGATGATGCGCATGTTATATTCCATGGTGATGGTGTGCATGTTATATTCCATGGTGATGGTGTGAATGTTATATTCCGTGGTGATGGTGTGCATGTTATATTCCATGGTGATGGTGTTCATGTTATATTCCGTGGGGATGGTGTGCATGCTATATTCCAAGGTGATGGTGCGCATGCTATATTCCGTGTTGATGGTGCGCATGCTATATTCCCAGGTGATGGTGTGCATGCTATATTTCGTAGTGATGGTGTGCATGTTATATTCCATGGTGATGGTGCGCATGCTATATTCCGTGGTGATGGTGTGCATGCTATATTCCATGGTCATGGTGTTCATGTTATATTCCATGGTGATGGTGTTCATGTTATATTCCATGGTGATGATGTGCATGCTATATTCCATGGTGATGGTGTGCATGTTGTATTCCATGGTGATGGTGCGCATGCTATATTCCATGGTGATGGTGTGCATGCTATATTCCATGGTGATGATGCGCATGTTATATTCCAAGGTGATGATGCGCATGTTATATTCCATGGTGATGGTGTGCATGTTATATTTCATGGTGATGGTGTGCATGTTATATTCCGTGGTGATGGTGTGCATGTTATATTCTATGGTGATGGTGAGCATGTTATATTCCATGGTGATGGTGTGCATGTTATATTCCGTGGTGATGGTGTGCATGTTATATTCCGTGGTGATGGTGTGCATGCTATATTCCGTGGTGATGGTGCGCATGCTATATTCCAAGGTGATGGTGTGCATGCTATATTTCGTAGTGATGGTGTGCATGTTATATTCCATGGTGATGGTGTGCATGCTATATTCCGTGGTGATGGTGTGCATGCTATATTCCGTAGTGATGGTGTGCATGTTATATTCCGTGGTGATGTTGTGCATGCTATATTCCAAGGTGATGGTGCGCATGCTATATTCCATGGTGATGGTGCACATGCTATATTCCGTGGTGATGGTGCGCATGCTATATTCCATGGTGATGGTGTGTATGCTATATTTGAAACAGAGATGTCGGGAAGAATATTTAAGAAGTCTTCAAGAGTCGGTTAAAAAACCAGGGGCTCACAACAACAACAACCTATGGCCGTAGGAGGGGATTAATGGCGGCCGTGAAAAAAATAAAATAAAAGTATTTGATATTTCTTGGTAAATATAAAGATACCAGTCAGCCGGACGGCCGTCATAATTATTAGAGCAGCATGTTCCGTGCAGACGTCAGGGTTGAACATCGTCTGCACCCCCCCCCCCCACCCTCACGCTCCATTCTCCCCCCCTGTCTAAACAAATAATTGGGAGGTTAAAAGTTGTTTGTTTTTCTTCAAGATCAATATATATATATATATACTAGCTGTACCGTGCAAAACCTTTGCATATAGTTATATCCCCTTATGCTTGATTGGTAGGCTAGGTTATTTTTAGTTTCGGGCAGATCCGATTTTTTTCATGATTGTATTTTAAACTGGAATACTATTGTATTAATTCTTTACTTTCGATTTAACGCACACTGGAAATGAGTATTATTATATATGATTAGAAACAGGGGCGGATTTAGTATTACGGTTGAATGGGGGGAATTAGGGTGTGTGATACATGGGGGGGGGGAACCTCGAGTCGTCAATGCAGTATATATATCGTGTTGAACGCTCCGATCGCAGGCCCCTACCCCACGAGCTACAAGGCATGAAGCGGTTGCCTGAGTTACCCACCCACACACACACACACCTTTCCCATTACTCCGGCACTGATTAGAAGAGATAATTTATAATATTGATAAATTTTATTTGTACAGCAATAAAACATTGTAGTTCATAAAATCTGACAGGAACATTTCATAATACTGGACGGTTGAATCTAATGACTATATTGACCTGAAAGTGTCCTGTACCATGTCTTGTATAGACATCAATCATTGCTGTAACATTCGCTTACACAGATTGCGTTTTTTCACCCCCTTTTTCTGTTTGACAGTAATAAATCATAGGCATACAAATAGTCTATGATAATTGTAATCCCCGTGAGTGACAATAAATATTTGTAATTTGACTTCCGTCAGAGCCTAGCAACACACACACTGTCACACGCACACACAGACTCAGACACACACACATACACACACAGAGTCACACCATGTCTCAGCTGGAGCTATTTAATTGACCACACAAGCAGAGTAAACTCACCCCCCTCCCTTCCCTCCTCGTCAATCATCAAGAAATAATTGTCTCCCCTGGACAGTCCTGGAACATATGAATCACCCCCCCCCACCACCACCCCCAGGACCACCAAACAGACAAGTGAAAAAATATGTCTCGCTCTGTCTCTCTCTGTGTCTCCTTCTCCCCCCTCTCACTCTGTCTCTCTCTCTCTCTAATCAATACATTACCGATGTAGTTGGCATCGAAATTTTGTTCATTGTTTCTGTAGCCAGGAATTAACCGTTCCAGGGCCCGGGCATTCAGAGACACGACCACGAGTGATGCGTGGAACCAACCTCGTTGTTTCCACAGTTGCCAAGGAAATGGCTCGTCACAAATTCCCCCGACACCAGTCAACATCGGGTTTTCCCGAGTCTCCTAAAAAGATGGAAATGAAAGAGACAGGTAATAGAGAGATAAATACATTAGACTTGTTTTTAAAACACCGGTTCTTTCAATCGATAGTCTAGGCTCTGTGTCACACAATGTGCCTTCAGAATAAACTACCACAAACAAAATGTCTCACTAAAATGGTGCCGACAAAAGTCATATCCCAAAAGTATGTCGAAAAAATGTGGCATGAAAAGTATGTCGCGAGAATGTGGCACGCAAAAAAGATGTCACAAAATATTTCACGCACAGTATGTCACAATAATGTGTCACGCACAGTATGTCACAATAATGTGTCACGCAAAGTATGTCACTATAATGTGTCACGCAAAGTATGTACAAAAATATGTATACAAACAGAGCCGTTTTAAGTTTTCTTTGGGTCCTAGGCAGAGACTTGGAGAGATATTTAGGGGCCCCAGCTAGAGACTTTGAGAGATATTCGGGGCCCTAAACAAAATTACCTTAAAAACCAACTAATCCAAAAAAAATGATTAATAGAAAGTCAAACTGGAATGATCCTCTTTGGTATTGGGGGCCACTGGTATTGGGGGCCACTGGTATTGGGGGCCACTGGTATTGGGGGGCCACTGGTATTGGGGGCCACTGGTATTGGGGACCACTGGTATTGGGGGGCCACTGGTATTGGGGGCCACTGGTATTGGGGGGCCACTGGTATTGGGGGCCACTGGTATTGGGGGCCACTGGTATTGGGGACCACTGGTATTAGGGGCCACTGGTATTGGGGGGCCACTGGTATTGGAGGCCACTGGTATTGGGGACCACTGGTATTGGGGGCCACTGGTATTGGGGGCCACTGGTATTGGGGACCACTGGTATTGGGGACCACTGGTATTGTGGGCCACTGGTATTGGGGGCCACTGGTATTGGGGGGCCACTGGTATTGGGGACCACTGGTATTGTGGGCCACTGGTATTGGGGGCCACTGGTATGGGGGCCCTAGTTAGTTGTCCAGTTTGTCTCGTCATAAGAACTGCTCTGGTGACAAATTATATCGTAAAAAATATTACGACAAAAATAGACAACATAGAATATTTGGTTAGTAACTGACCAGCTTATGGCGTAGAATGCCCTGGATGCTGAACAATGGCCAAATATCTGTTGATATTTTATCAGCTGATTCCTCGAAAGTGTTAAATTTACCGATATAAAGTCTTGGCACTTTCTGACTAACATCAACCATAATATCAACCAGAAGCAAAGCACATTCCAGACACAGTCCCCATTGACAGTTTGACAGAAATTCACACAGTAAGAGTATAACTATATATTTATGTTTTAGAAATATTCTTTTCTTCGGACATTCACACATATGTATGTAAAGAACAACAATCGATAAGCTCAAAACAAATATGATAACACAATAAAACTATAGACTTCACTACATACATGAACAGTTTACAACAGATTCATTCCTCAAGATGAAGTTATAAAAACAGACTATTGGTCATTGCTGAATAAATCATTGTACCTTTGGTCTTCTGAAGATCGTATGTTCATACTTGTCATCACCACTGTACACATAGGTCAGTGATGAACGGTCAGGGGGGAAGGAGACATCAACAAACAGGTCGGAGGTCGTCAGCCCACCTTTTAGATCCGCCTTGGCGTGAATCATCTTCTTGATGCGGCTGTTTGAAAGAACAATATGGTTGTGTCAGTCTAGGCTGGTGGGGAAACACTCTTTCTGGTGGTGCGTGGGAAAGAGTGTGACAGAATGACAGTAGTGACACAATGACAATGTGACATATTGACAGAATGACAAGAAGAGTGAGTGACAGAATAAATAAATAACATAATGAATAACTCCTCAACACGATTAATGAAAGACGTACCGAACGATTGACAGATTGGGTGTGTGACTGTTTGTGCACCTGATAAAGTGACTGACATGATGACAAGTGACTGAGTGTTGGAATGACCGAATAATAAAGTGACCAACGGAGCAACAAAAAAAATAATTAAAAAATAGCATGCCAGAGTGAGTGTGTGAAAGAGTGAGGTAATGACAAGAGTGAGAGAGAGATTTACAGCGTGAGCTAATTAAATAGAATGTCGTACTGGCCAGTTGTAAACAATAAATAAACAACTCACATAATCAACAAAGACAGTTGTGAGATGAAATTTTGTCATTGCCTCTTTCAAAGTACAACTGACTAATGAGCGAAAGTTAGTGGACACTAATGGCATGTTATAGTATATTTTCATACGTTACATTTTCTTCTTTCATACGCTAACTTTTAAAGACTCACATATATACAAATTACATACATAAAAGATAATAATACATGCATAATACATATGTAATACATACATAAAACATACATAATACATACATAAAACATACATAATACATGCATAATACATACGTAATACACAAAACATACATAAAACATACATACTACATACATCATAGACATACATAATACATACATAATACATGCATAAAACATACATAATACATACATAAACATACATACTACATACATAAAGCATACATACTACATACATAATACATATATAATACATACATAATACATAAATCATACATACTTACTACACACATAAATACACGTATTCTGTTGCCTTAAAATTCAAATAATTTCTTCCATTTTGAACATTTCATTTTTTTTTACAGTCTATAAATGTCAAGTCCAGAAATGTTTTTTTTTTTATTTTTAACCTTCAATTTCGAATTTTCTCGAAACAATTTTTTTAGCGACATAATCTTTTAACATTTCAATATTATTTCTTTGTTGTTCATTCTGTGTATGGGAAAGGGGGGGGGGATGGGAGTAGCTATCTTGACTTCCTTTTGAACTATTCAAAGATGTTGCGTAACAATAGATTTATATCGTCTCTACGGAATGCTGGAGCTCATCAAAAATCAATACAAAACATTTTCTCATACAAAATATCTGACTAATTAAAAAAAAAATAAATTTTAATACATTTTTCTTTTCCTTTTTTTTTTAAACTACCGACTTCATTTTAACTACTCATGACAACTGTCAAATATTATCTGTTATATATCTATTTGTTAAATATCTATTTGTTAAATATCTATGTTTAGTAAATTGAAAGTTTAGAATCTATCTAATAAAATTTTTAGTGAAATGAAATGAAAACTCGAGTCTTTGTCTAAAGACTTGTATGTTAGCCCTTTCACATCCTGACAGGATTAAACTGTTAGCAGGCTAACTCAGGCTAAAAGACTTACATTTGTGTTATTGATAAAGTATTTCTTACTCTGGCAATGAAAGGTGGTACTTGTACTTCGCCACATTCCTAGTAGGACCTACCCTTTATATATATATAAATAAATATAATATACTATATATATATATATATACAGGGTTTTTTTTGCTCAATAAGAGGTGGTGGGTCTCTTCAATAAGAGGTGGTGGGTCTCTGAAGTTTTTAACTTTTTACCAAATGAAGAAAACTATAAGAGGTGCCGGGTTGCATTTCAGAGGTGCCGGATCGCAGATCCGGCGCGCTACATGGCAAAAAAAACCCCTGTATATATATATATACATCCCCAATGTGAATTAGAAATCAACCTGCCAAGTATATAATCTTACTTGAGATCCACCTGCCAACTATAAAATCTTACTTGAGATCAACCTGCCAACTATAAAATCTTACTTGAGATCAACCTGCCAACTATAAAATCTTAGTTGAGATCAACCTGCCAACTATAAAATCTTACTTGAAATCCTGGTAAGGGGTTTCTCTTGCAGTCCGATCAAGAATGGGTAAAGAGTGGGTTTCACGGGCCTTCTTGTGAGAACCTCTTATCTTGGTCACAGGGGGCAGTCCGTCTCTGGTCATGGCGGACAGACAACAAGTGCTTGGCCTGGAGAAATGATATGTAGGTTGGTATTAAAAATGTAATAAATGATTAAAAATACCATCACTGTGTCAGTACGTTGTCAATACAGCGCCATTACTATGTCAGTTCTATGTCGATACTATGTCCATACTATGTCAATACAATAACATTGATATGTGTCATTACTATGTCAATACTATGTCAATACAATAACATAGCTATGCGGCATTACTATGACAATACCATGTCAATACAATAACATAGCTATGTGTCATTACTATGTCAATACTATGTCCAATATTGTCCATACAATAACATAGCTATGTGTCATTACTATGTCAGTACTATGTCCATACTATGTCAATAGAATAACATAGCTCTGTGTCATTAACAAAACTATGTGTCATTACCATGTCAGTACTGTGTCAGTACGAATTCATTACCATATTGTCAATACTGGGTCCATACTTCTGTCAGTACGATGTAAATGCAGTGTCATTAAAATGTGAATACTGTGTCATTACTTTATTGTCAATACTATGTTAGTGCTAAGTCATAATATTTAAATACAATTTCATAACATTATCAGTACTTTGTCAATACAATGTTTGTACGTATTTAGTACTTTGTCAATACAATGTAAGTACGTTGTCAGTACTTTATGACAGTACTTAGTACTCTGTTCAAAAACCACAAAAATTGAAATCAGGATGAACATTCATCGCTTCGATCCGTTCCACTCTGAATAGTTTCAGCAAGTAAAAAAAAAATCTTAAAAAATATTTTGCATAATAACAAATCAGGAAATAAGAAATGTTCATCAACTATACGGCCATGTATTCAACACGAAGTTGTCATAGTAACAAATCAGGAAATAAGAAATGTTCATCAACTATACGGCCAATGAATTCAACACGAAGTTGTCATAATAACAAATCAGGCAATAAGAAATGTTCATGAACTATACGGCCAATGAATTCAACACAAAGTTGTCTAGAAATAAAACCATTTTTATTACAGTTAAATTAACATTACAACTAAGATGATTGAAATATTTTGTTTATTTATAACTGTTGATAATTATAATTTTTTTTTCAAATTCTGAAATGCACAACCATGATATTGAAAAGATAGAAATTTATTCCATTTTATTGTTTTAGATTTTTTAGAAAATAACTTTAAAAAAATAAAGTTTCTCTATAATTATTATCCAGAAATTCAAAAAAATTCAAATTGAAGCAGATAACAAAACAACATTGATTCGTTGATTGGTTTGAAAGATCGATGTAGACCATAATATACAATTTGTGACGAAGACAGCTTTATCATGTCTGCTCGGCATAACAACCACGTCTGTTCGGTATAACATGGATGTTTCGCTCTTCAGAATTTGATGGTACTGATTAATGTTTTTGCTATTTAGTAAAAAGTCTAACTTGCAAACAAAATTACTTAAGTTGAAACATTTGAATCTGCTTTTGATATTCGATTTTTAAACATTTAAATACAACGAACTTTGCTGAAAATATAACGATGCATTGTGGGTCTGTGCATTGTGGATCTGTGCATTGTGGGTCTGAGCATTGTGGGTCTGTGCATGCTCTGTCTAAATAACGAGTTAATAATTTTTTGAAGTTGCAGAGCCGTAGGTAGCTATTGTTGCGCCCTGTTAGAGTTCCTTTTTTTTGACTCCCTCCTCCCAATCTGAAAAGTGTAAGTAAATTTAACAGCTCTCTTTCGGCGCTCCTTCAAAGTTCGGCACCATATGCGGCAGTGCCACCCAAAGTACCTTTCCTACGCTCCTGATTCGATGTATCGGTGAAATGTATGAATTTAATTACATGCCCTTGTTCTTTTATGACCACCGGACATCACGTGTGTTGTGAGACAGAAAGAAAACCAACCTAAGGGCTGATGGAGGTAGACACAGAACCATCGTTATAAACTGCGGGTGGGAGCATCCAGGATTACTGGGCTCGAAACAATCAGAGGGAATTAATATTGTATACCCCCTCCCTCATTAGCTTTGAAAATTTTCCCAAAGCTGCCATCGACGCCACTGGATGTAATGATAACCGAGTCACCAAATCGTTGTTTACAATGACTGAACCAAACGTTCAAAAATAAAACATAATTTCGCCTTAACATTTCAAGTTTTTTTTTGCAGTATAAATTTAAAAAAAAAATAATATGTTAAAGATGTCAAACGTGTTTGTAAAGATTCAAACATTCAAGGTTTGTAAATTATTAAGAAAAATGTATCGAAATATTGCACAATTTTTTCCCCCAGAAAATATGTCGATAAAACTGAAGAAGCTTTACTTATTTTTTATGACGTCATCAGCCTTTGAATAACGCCACTGAATTTTCCTTCAAGTGCAGTTGACCTCATTACTATCTTTGAATACAATAGACCTCGAACAACGTTATTGAGCCCCCTTATAAAAACTTCATTACGTCCAGCCCCGTTGTAAAATTTCTTGTCACTCCACTGCTGCCACCATTCCTAGCGAGGAAGACAAAAAAAAAAAATACACCGGACCTTCACTCTGAAGATAAACACCTTTTATTCTCAACTTCCGAAACGAGATGCAAAGATGGCCGTTGACGCGCCAGACCACATTTACAACATTAATGATACTTGAGTGAATCTATTGTGATATAAAAACTTTTATCAGCGATAGAAATATCGTTAAAAACAACAACAAAACAAACTATCACAATGAATAAGTATTGATGGGAGCCTTCAGTGGATTTAAAATACACTTAGATCTTTCAGGACCATAGATATATAGACTTCAGATACACGGGGAAAGACAATCTATAGACATGAAACATTATCTCTAGAAAAAAAAGATGTATATATGTATATATATATATGTATATATATATATATATATATATATATATATATATATATATATATATATATATACACACACTAGTAAGTAAATGAAACATGTAGCATATTTTCATGATTTTGAGAATAATTAAATATTTATTTATCACAGTGAAATCAACAACAACAACAACAAAACATCAGAAAACAATGAACCTTGAGTTTGGGTAGGTAAGTAACCCCCTGCTCCCCTCACACCCTGCTCTACTCCCAAGCAAATTACACTCTGGTGCGATTTAATCTCAGGAGTGGTGTACTCCAACACACCAACTAAATGTTCAAAGTTTCTCGTATTAATTACATACATGTTAAATTATGTATACAATTTTTAATTGGGAGTAAATATTATCATTTTTTTTTTCAATTTTACTTACCTGGCGGTATTTTGGCGGATTTCTTAATGAGTTTCGGCAATTTTCATAAAAAAAATCTATCAAACCTGGCAGTTTATGATAAGCGCGGTAAGTAAGAATTTCATAATCATCAACCATTTATTAAATATTACATTTCCTTCATCATGGTGTTGAGAATTAAAAAAAAAAAAGCTTACATTCTGTTGCCCTCCTGCCCCTACCAAATGACGCCCCTGGTAACTATACGAAACAGTTTAACGTTCTGATGTAATATGTGTGTGCGCGCTCGGAGAATAGTTGGCGCTTGAACACACGCTGAGCCATCAGGGAAACATCGGAAACCACCTATGTGTAAGTTGAGCTGAATACAACCACTGCCAGGGACTCGTTAATACGATCTTTTGTCATTATCACCGAGATTACTAAATACAAACTCTGCCCAGACTATTGCTTACTTCTCACACAGTGAGTGGCGACAATTATTGTGACTGCTGTCATTCTCTCTAGGGTTAATTGGATTCTGCCCCCCCCCCCAATCCTCAGCGCTCCGCCCTTCCCAGCTTTTTTTTTGTACAATCTCCCCGCAGTCTGAGTGAGTCAATACATGAATCAATCCTTTCAGTTCAAGAGCAGTCCCTACAGAGTCCCTCTAGCTCACAGCTAAATGATGCACTAAATGATGCACTTTGTAACTCAATTATGACGTTACCTAGTGACATTAGGTCATTAATATTGATATTATGGTCAACAAAATAATACTATGGGCGACATTAAAGATACAATGGACAACCATAATGATACTATGGTAAACAATAATGGTCAATAATACCATGGTCAACAATAATGGTCAACAATAAAGACACTATGGTCAATAGTAATGATACATTGTATGATAAAAAATAAAGATACCATGGACAACAATAATGATACTATGGTCAACAATAAAGATACCATGGACAACAATAATGATACTATGGTCAACAATAAAGATACCATGGACAATAATAATGATACTATGGTCAACAATAAAGATACTATGGACAACAATAATGATACTATGGTCAACAATAAAGATAACATGGACAACAATAATTATACTATGGTCAACAATAATGATACCATGGTCAACAATAATGATACTATGGACAACAATAATGATACTATGGTCAACAATAATGATACCATGGTCAACAGTTAAGATACCATGGACAACAGTAATGATACCATGGTCAACAATAAATATACCATGGACAACAATAATACGACGTCTCACGCTATGTTGTGCTACTCTGTAAACAAAATATCTGAGGGCGGACCCTAGACAGAAAATAAGAGATATTTGGGGGCCATAGGAAGAAGAATATGTCTGAGCCCTTATAACCAGTGCCAGATTTACGTAAAAGCTATAGATTAGGGCCCCAACTTCCCACACAATTTCTGACTGAACAATTGTCATATGTCCTTAATTATTTGGCACTGACACATTATATCTGGATTTTATATGGCCCCATATCTCAATTAGCTTAGGGCCAAGTGCGCAAACTGCAAAAATGCTGGGGGGGGGGGCTCACATATAGAAAAAAGTCTTTTTAGTAATTTTATATAGTAAAATATATATTGGTTGCGCCACTGCTTAGGGCCTTATCAAGTCTAAATCCGGCCTTGTCTATAACATCAAATTAAATTAAACCTTTTTTTTTTTACTGAAAGCGGGTACCTCGGAGGTGGCCTAATTTGACTACACACTGAAAATATTCTTCTTAAAATTGAAAACAACCTTTAATTATAAATACAAAAAATCTCCATTGCCTTCTGAAATGAAGAGAAGAATTTCATCTGTTGACCTACATTTCAACTAGAAGTGCCAATCAATGACAGGCGGATCACGTGACATGGAGCCAATGACAGAAGCCAGTGATAGATTTATAATTTACACTGTCACAATACAAAGTGTACAATGGTGAGAATACGAGTTCTCTGAAAGTGGTATTGATCACAGTTGTTCTCTGAACCTACATCAACTAGCGTTGAAGCCATTTTTTTTAGCTCGATGTTAAGTTCAATTTAAAAAAAAATGATGATTTTTCAAAACATTTCGTAGACAAACAAAAGAAATAATTAAAAGAAAGAAACTAACAAGGTATTGAACACTAGCAGCGTGACTTCCAATTTTCTAATGTAAAACAAGATAATACAAATTATATGTGTGTTCTGTATCAGGTTTATTTTTAGCATCCAAGGGCGGATATAGGTCGTTGAGAAGCAATTATTGTGACACTTAAAGTGAGTAGGAGAGAGGAAGAGGGGTGGTTTGAATGGGGTGATTTGAGTGAGGTGATTTGTTTGGGGTAATTTGTTTGAGGTGATTTGTTTGAGGTGATTTGTTTGAGGTGATTTGAGTAAGATGTTTTGATTGAAGTAATTTGAGAAATGGGATTGGAATGAGGTGATTTGAGTGAGGTGATTTGAGTAAGGTGATTTGAGTGGGGTGATATGAGTGAGATGATTTGAGTGAAGTGATTAGAATGAAGTGATTTGATTCAAGTGATTTGAGTGAAGATGTGCACACACTAGACATACACATTAGGGTGATAAAAAAAAATCAAAGTGCTCGAAATTGGGCTCTCAACCCTTTATTGCGTTCATTTTAATAAAAAAATAAACTCTGCAAAATAGTATTAAGATATTTTTATATTTAGAGGTTGCTCAATGAACTCGAAATTATCAGATTTAAGGGTCAACAATAAATAAAAATAATGCATTTTTATTTTTTTTCTAATACAAATTTTTAATTATGTTATTCAAATTAAGTGTTATTTATATGATTTTATACAATGTTTGATTTCAGAATACTTCACTTGTTGATTGTTCGTGTGTTTTCACTAATGCCTTCACAAATGTAGACTTTCGCATATCTGGAATATGACGTCGATGTTCTTTCACAGTTTGCTAAATATATTGCAATTGAGTTTCATCTTTTTTTAAAACTTTTGCATAATCTGAAATGAGTTTCACCCCTCTTTCGGCTGTATCATTTACAATTTTTATTGAGTTAACAATTTTATGTGCTTCCTGGTATTCGGTTGCTGTACTCCACGTGTCTGGGTGATTTTCATTCATGAATGACCAATTTATTCCAAGCATTTCAAATACATATTTCAATCTCTCTGTTACAAAGTTATCTAAGTTCATGCTTACAATTTTATCCATTAATACTTTGCATTCAAGCCTTTTTACCTGCTTTTTTTTGGCTGGCATTTCAAGTGCAATCAAATTTTATTTTCTTTAGTTTGGTTATCAACACCTTTGCTGAAAAAAGAGAGACTCACCAGATCTTCAGTTAAATACCATAAATGTCATGCAATGGCTTTAAAGGCAGATTCAGCGACTTCTTTGTCAAATATTTTGAAATTATTAATTTTTTTTTCTTTAGTTTGGTTATCAACACCTTTGCTGAAAAAAGAGAGACTCACCAGATCTTCAGTTAAATACCATAAATGTCATGCAATGGCTTTAAAGGCAGATTCAGCGACTTCTTTGTCAAATATTTTGAAATTATTCAATTTTTTAAAATCAAAGTCAGGTCATTGTGAGGAGAAGATAAAGAGATGGGAGCCAGAAACCAATGTTCCGTGTAAATCAAAATTAAAAAAATCGAAAATCGTAGAAGATTTTTTTCTTCATTTTTTGTTAAATGAAATTGATGTCGAAACAAGTAAATTTTAATAGAGTATAGTGCTTTCGCCATCCATAATGCTTGGTGCATAGCGCCAGGAGTACGGAAAGTTATTCCGCTTTGGCCTGGAGGAATTTCTCCTAAAAAAATTATCGACAGTTGCAAAAATTCTTTGTAATCATTGCGAGGTTGTTTTGTTCCTTGCAGCACATTTAAAGCAAATTCTACTGCTGATGGTACAAGCGAACCATAAACTTTGAGATCTGCATCAGTTAAATGCTATGATTCAGAATTAAGTTTACTCCACTGATCACGAAATCGTTGAAACAACTTAATCAATGGACCAGAAGATGCTCCTAACATGTTTTGTGAACATGGGATAAAATCACTTCATGAACATAGAGTCGACAGGCTATGTATAATAAAGATTTTCCAATTAATTTCTCCATCAGGGTACAAGCACCTGAATGTGTACCTGTTTGCTGGAAGTAGTATCAAAACTGAGTGCCATAATTTTGTCAAATGAAATGTTCCAATATTTTAAAGTGGGTGTTCTGAATTACAGCAAACTTATTTTACTTTTTAACTTAGTAATTTTCCAAAAAAAAAAGATTTGTATTATGTATCTATTACTCATAAATGAAAAAAAAATATTGATAGAAAGAGAGAGAGAGAAAGAGAGAGAGAGAGAGAGAGAGAGAGAGAGAGAGAGAGACAGAGAGAGAGAGAGAGAGAGAGAGAGAGAGAGAGAGAGAGAGAGAGAGAGTGAGAGGGACGGTAAGGGAGAGAGAGAATGATAAAATTATTGAGGGGAAAAAACAACATATTTATTAAAACAGAAGAGATAATATGAAAAACATATGAAAAAATTGAAAAATGTGGATTCGAATAACCTCGCAAACTTAAACTGCGTTGAGCAACCCTAAACATCAACCGATTGTCTCCAAAATTTACCAATATAATTTTTTTTTAATTAAATGGAACCAAATAAAAGGTTGAGAGCATTAAAAAAAATTATTTGTACACTGCATTCGTTTGTCACCCTAATACACATACACGCAGACATATATGGGGCGAAGGGGATGTAACACGTGTGAACTGTGTGTTCTGTAAGGTTGTCGACCGTTGATTTAGTGCATGCTCACAGTGGTGCACCGTGTGTGTATGGTTGAGGTGGAAGGAGCTATATCAGTCTATTACCACTATACAGCAGGTTCCATTAAGACCAAGATACCGTACAAGGGATGAAAATAAACCGGGGGATCACTTAGAGTGACAATATTATCACCAGGTCAACACGGAATGTTTATCACCAATACCCATTTCTCTATGTGGACATTTACAAACGTATGAGTACAGACTAAGATTTGTACCGATAGTACAACTACAGAGGAACACCCAAGTACATGCATATAGGAATATTTCTGCGATTATTAGTTTACAGGTACACCCGCAGTACATCCCTTAAAAATATCCGTTGTGAGTGTGTCTCTGTGTGTCATTAATCTTAAGGCGGTATAAACAAACCATCATGACCACATCACGTGACTATAAATGTCATCACAAATGTCACATCGACTGGCGACTGCTCCAAAGCCCTCGTAATGAGATTATGTTGAAGGAACAGACACCATACATATAGAATCGATTGGATGTGAAATGTCAGGTGACTTAATATGACTACAGCCGACTCTTGAATAAAAAAAAATTGATACTGTAGCCAACAGGTTACCAGGCTACAAACTCCAACCGTACTCTACATAGTTGGCCACATTTACATTTAAACACGTAGAATATGAAGAGAAACTGTACAGATTAGGATATAAATAAATATATATGGCCGTCACAAAGTACATTGCTACACAAGGTAATTAGCGTCATTGGGCATGGGAATAAGCCTCATTGGACATGGGAATTAGCTTCAATGGACAAGGTAATTAGATTCATTGGACAAGGTAATTAGCTTCATTTGAATTAGATTCATTGGACAAGGTAATTAGCTTCATTGAACAAGGTAATTAGCTTCATTTGAATTAGATTCATTGGACAAGGTAATTAGCTTCATTGAACAAGGTAATTAGCTTCATTGGACATGGGAATTAGCTTCATTAAACATGGGGATTAGATTCATTGGACATGGGAATTAGTTTCAATGGACAAGGTAATTAGCTTCATTGGACAAGGTAATTAGCTTCATTGGACATGGGGATTAGATTCATTGGACAAGGTAATTAGCTTCATTGGACATGGTAATTAGCTTCATTGGAAAGGTAATTAGCTTCATTGGACATGGGAATTAGCGTCATTGGACATGGGAATCAGCTTTATTGGACTAGAAAAATAACTTTATTGTACATGGTAATTATATTAATTGCACATGATATTAGCTTGATTGCACAGGGTAATTATCTTTATTGGACAAGATAATTAGATTGATAAATACCATAAATACCATGTTGATTTATAATATATAGGTATACAATGTGTACATTGTGACCGACTGCTTATTAATAGGCGAGATGATATGAATGAGGTGATTTGAATGAGGTGATTTGAATGAGGTGATTTGAGTGAGATGATTTGAATGAGGTGAGATGAATGAGGTGATTTGAATGAGGTGATTTGAATGAGGTGATTTGAGTGAGATGATTTGAATGAGGTGAGATGAATGAGGTGATTTAAATGAGGTGAGATGAATGAGGTGATTTGAATGAGGTGATTTGAGTGAGGTGAGATGAATGAGGTGATTTGAATGAGGTGATTTGAATGAGGTGATTTGAATGAAGTGATTTGAATGAGGTGATTTGAGTGAGATGATTTGAATGAGGTGAGATGAATGAGGTGATTGAAATGAGGTGAGATGAATGAGGTGATTTGAATGAGGTGATTTGAGTGAGATGATTTGAAAGAGGTGATTTGAATGAGGTGATTTGAGTGAGATGATTTGAATAAGGTGAGATGAATGAGGTGATTTGAATGAGGTGATTTGAATGAGATACATAGTACACATGCAATGATTCATATTACACATGCAAAGTACATTGAAACCCCTCAGTTCACAAATCTAAAACTAATGAGTCAGTTCGTAAACCGAAATTATGTAAAACGAATAATATGATATTTTACTGTGTGGCTTTGATAACGTATTCCGAAACATTGGTCATAATACACTTCATAAACTCATATACTCAGTTATATTATCACATATAACATATAAGCACATGTGCCCCCCTCCCCTGTTGTCCGTAATTTCATAATGTTACCGTTTTTTTTTAATCCCACCGCTGGTCAACCCAGTAGTGTACCGATAAAAAAACCAATTTAAAAAATTGAGTTTGTAAGACCCAAGAAAAGATTTATCGATTTTCATTTGAATGGGAAAGATTTGGAATGAGAATAACTTTCGAGAACTAAGGTATGACTACAGACGGTGGGTAGGACTACAGACGGTGGGTAGGACTACAGACGGTGGGTAGGACTACAGATGGTGGGTAAGACTACAGACGGTGGGTAGGACTACAGACGGTGGGTAGGACTACAGACGGTGGGTAGGACTACAGACGGTGGGTAGGACTACAGATGGTGGGTAGGACTACAGACGGTGGTAGGACTACAGACGGTGGGTAGAACTACAGATGGTGGGTAGAACTACAGATGGTGGGTAGGACTACAAACGGTGGGTAGAACTACAGATGGTGGGTAGAACTACAGATGCTGGGTAGAACTACAGATGGTGGGTAAAACTATATTACTGCAGCTGTTTTTAATTGTACTATGATATATGAAGATACAAGCAGTATTTTCTTTATTCGAAATAAAAAAAAAATTACCGAAGAAAAGTAATGCAGTTTAATTAAATATAAAAATAAATGACAAAATAGCTTTGGATTCTATCATGTTTCGATAAATTTAAAGCATTTCATGCAATGAACTATACTTGTATATACTAGTATACAAGTGTACTTATAAATAGAATTTACTGCTCAAAAGTTAAAGTGTGCCCAGTGTTTTTCTCTAATGAACTGTATCTCTGTAACTTTAACATAACGTACACACACACACACACACACACACACACACACACATATATATATATATATATAGTTAATTAGTTAGTTACTGGGCTAATACTTTGTTTTCTTATTTTAGCTACTGTAGGGACTACATATGCAATGAAAAATATTAAAATATTTCAATTGATTTGGGACATTTAATGTGATAAAATACACGGAAAACATTGTTTTTTTCCTCTATAATTTTATTATTCTCTCTCTCCCTCCCCGTCTCTCCCCCCCTCTCTTTTTCCCTCTCTCTCTCTCTTTTCTCTCTCTCTCTTTCTCAAAATGCGTATTGATTATAATTAAGTTAGCCCACGAACTATGGTTTGCTGATTTTATCGCCCGACCTGACATTTCTTTACTGTAAAATCGGCCGAAATAAAATAAATGTTAAAGGCCATCCAGTCCAATAATATTATAAATTACTGTTTTAATTGCACTATTAAAAACACGAACTCCAAACAAGAACCTAATTTTGCGAATAAAGTGGCAAACGTATCATCATGCATTTCAAATAGCAGGTTTATTTGTGTTTCCAGATGTTATTCAGATTTCGAGCGATTTTTTTTTTGTTGAGTTAGTGATGACAGTGGTGAAAACTCACGGAGAAATTATAAATTCTGTTGAAAGAGTGCCCAGACTGAAGCCTAAAGTTAAACCAGGCCCTATCTACATAGGTGTCAATACAAGATTTATAATTTCTTTACCAGTTCGATTTTCGAGGTTTTTTTTTTATATTGATCACAAAATACAAGTATGTGCAGGAATGTCCAAAATAATAAAATGAACTAACTTAAGTATTTATTTATTTTCTGAAATTATAAAACATTAGTTACACCACCACTTATTTTATATTGGGCTTATTTTACACTAACTTTATTTCACATTGGGCTTATTTCACACTGGGCTTTTTTTACACTAACTTTATTTCACACTGGGCTTATTTCACACTGGGCTTATTTTACACTAAGTTTATTTCACACTGGGCTTATTTCATACTAAGTTTATTTCATACTGGGCTTATTTCACACTGGGCTTATTTCATACTAAGTTTATTTCATACTGGGCTTATTTCATACTGGGCTTATTTCACACTGGACTTATTTCATACTGGGCTTATTTCATACTAAGTTTATTTCATACTGGGCTTATTTCACACTGGGCTTATTTCACACTGGGCTTATTTCATGAATTGGTTTTATACTGCAGCATTAACAACACCAATGTTTGTCCAACCGTTAACAAAGTGTTAATGTCCAGCATTCAAAGTGTCCAAAATTCAATACTTTGTATTAGATTGGCATTACATGGATTAATAACCCCACTGTCCATTAGGTAATAAATATAGGTCAAGTTTGTAATCCGCATTCTAAAATTAATAAACCCGAGAAACTTTAAATACATCTTTGTAATTTAATGATATGACACAATTAGTCCTAACCCTTAACGAAAGTTATATTTAGGTCAAATATCCATAACTTTGAAACTTTTGACTCCATCATCTTTTACCTTTTTTATGACCACTGACCATTACTTACAAGATATATTCAAAGTAGAGAGAGTGTGATCTGCCACTGACGGTGTCTATTTCAGTTCAAGAGTACTAACAGGTTAAAGTATGTTTGGCGCTCAATCGGAATAATTGGAAGAAACCGATCAACTACATTTCTATCTCTGAGAACTTAGCGAATTACTAGTTTTTTTTTGTTTTTTTTGGGGGGGGGGAAGGGGTTGGAGGGGGGGATCTATGCTAATTCCAAAATATTTAGCATTAATAACCAAAAGTATTTTTTTCAAAACCCGCCATCCAAGTACCTCAAAGAATTCATCACATATGTTAGATGCCATATTTAAACACTTCGCTCTACTTCAATTCAGACATTTTCTAGGAAACGGAAAAGATCCAGCCAGCTGATCAATATAACCAGATGTTTTATACATGTGTATATTGCAATATGTTTTAATTGTACCCGTCAAAATGAAAGTAAATTATTCACTGGCTGGGGGGGGGGGGGGGCTCCTTGTACCCACTCCGTGGCAGATTTTGTTTTCCATGAACCTCACAGAAAGATGATTGGTGCATTCTCGGATTTAGTTGGCGCGATTCATAATTTGACTGTTGAATACACCAAGCTGTTATTATATCTCAAAGAAAAACGGGCGATTAGCATAAAAAAAAATGAAAATTAAAAAAAAAAAAAAAACAACTATTGTAACATATTTTTCGATAATAACATAAGTCTATGTGTGACATAATAACGACATGACATTACTCATAAACTCTTAAATATAGCGCATTAGCGTTTAAATATCAAAGCAACGTTCTGATTATGGGACAAAATTCTCTCTGACGTATTTTAATTCCATGTTAATGAAACTTTGAGTCTCCGAGTTTTCGGTGGTATGTTTACATTCTATCAAGGGAAGCTACTGTAAAGAACTGTTCATTCTGCTCAAACAAAACGAAATGTAAACAAATACACTAAAAAAAAAATCATCAAGGTAACTATTGAAATAATAATCAACAAGGCAAAGGTCAAGATGTGGGGGCAATTGTCTTGTGGTCAAGAGTGAAAAGAATGTGTCTGAGTAACGTTAACACTTGTCCTTGAGTAGACAGCAGTTGACAGGGGCAGGTAATCGATTCAGATCAATATGTTGTTTCTCTCAGGAACACTTTATCTGTAAAGTGTTAAAGAGTTTTTTCTAATTCGGATTTTAAGAACAGAGGATAAGCAGTTTTGACTTGGAACAGAGGATAAACAGTTTTGACATGGAACTGAGGATAAACAGTTTTGACATAAAACTGGGATGAACAGTTTTGACATGGAACTAGGATAAACAGTTTTGACATGGAACTAGGATAAACAGTTTTGAAATGGAACTAGGATAAACAGTTTTGACATGATTATCATGAGAGTTTTCACAACTATTAATGCCCAAGATGTTATCAGTTTTACATTACTTATTACGAGAGTTCATTACTTTTTGTTAATGTATCAGGATCTGCATTAATCCGTTAGGGCTTAAGTGAATGCAAGTATTAATTAACAAAGAAGGAATCATCCAACTTTGAAAACATCAACCAATTCGGATAATCCATGTTGGTCTGTGAAAATGTCTTTTAGTTTATAATGTATTTTAACTTATATGGACTATGTTACGGATCCTTTTAATGATGATGCTTGTAGAAGGTGTAATAAATCAGACAACACAAATCACGAAGTTAACTCCAGTGAAGTAACATCAAACAATCATTTAATACTTGAACATGAACTGACATAAAGGTAGATCCAGGAGGAGTACAAAAGCAAACTGTAAATATGCATCCATCTACATAGATGCCCACAGCTTGACTAACTATAAAACAAAGCATGTGCTCCCAACTGTCGGTTAATATACGTCATTTGTACCAAATGACGTATACACTAAAGCTCCCAATATTTACACTCAAGATGGCGGAATGACGCCATAGATACTGCGGTGGGCGGAGCCTAGCGAATTGCGTCATCAAACTTAGACTATATTATTTCTCCACATTTCTCCCCTCTACCTAAGCATGATGTAATCATGTAAAACCCAATACTAATACCGACAAAAGGAAGCCACATGAAACAAAGTTCAATCATAGAACATATCCCAAATCATCATAACAACAAAATAAATTATACAATGATTCATCAAATCAATATTGCATGGAATTATAAATCAATACATGCAACAATATAATAAATATCATCAATCATATATGTATAAACATATTGAATTCAATTAAAATTTCTCATCATTTTAATAATTTTTTTTTTTCGTCACTGATATTCATTATTTTATTAGATATTTTTTTTCTATGTGACTTGTTAATTTTTTTTTTCTTTCATGTCACTTGTATATCTTTTCTATTATCTTTTTTTCAAGTGACTTTTTTTTTTCATGTCACTAGTTATTCTTCTTTTTTTTCTCAAGTGACTTCTCTTTTTTTTTTTTTATCATAATCATCAATTATTATTAAATATCATTATGTCATCATATAAACATATACATGCAACATGTCATCATATAAACATATAATACATGTAACATAAACATTACGGTACACAAGATTTCTTACTGCCAGGACATAGGTTTGTTGAGAACTTAAGCTCATTTCAAATGCAACGTGATAACGTGTCAGCAATAACGTTCTCTTTACCAGGTATAGCTTGGACGATAAAATTAAAATCCTGCAGTAGGAGTGACCATCTGGCTACTTTATTATTCCCTAGCTTTTTGGAATTTATAAATGCCAGCGGCGCATGGTCAGTCCGAAGAATAAATTGGGCACCTAACAGATACCTTGCCAATTTTTTAATGCACCATGTGATGGCTAATCCCTCCCTCTCTATTGTAGCGTATCTTGTCTCTGGTGAGGTCAATTTACGACTGACATATAGCACTGGGTGTAACACACCATTGTGGCTCTGTAACAGGGCCCCCCTATGGCAACGGCCGAGGCATCTGTGGCCAGAACGAATTGTTTACCTATGTCAGGTAACTTTAATATGGGCCCCTGAGCGAAGGCGGTTTTAATAATCTCCAGGGCCCGTTGACATTCATCAGACCAGATGATTTTGTTTGGCTCTCCCTTTTTAGTTAGATTAGCCAGAGGTTCCATTATATGAGCGAAATTCGGAATAAACTTCCGATAGAAATTGCATAAGCCCAAAAGACTGCGCACCTGTTTCTTTGATGACGGTTTTTCAATATTTAATATCTTTGACACTGATTCACCTATGGGTTTTATTATATTATTTCCCACTTTATGTCCTAGGAAAGTTACTTCCGTCAGTCCTATCTCTACCTTAGTCGGTCTCAATGTTAAATTATGTCTCTTTAAAACTGTAAAAATTTCTCTTAGACTCCTAACATGTTTATCCCAGTCCTCATGAAAAATACAAATGTCATCCAGGTAGCAAACAGTGTCTTGTCAATGGGAAAATAATTTGGCCATCATCCTATTGAAGGTGGCTGGTGCATTTACTAGCCCAAAACTCATGAAATTCCATTGGAACAACCCAAATGGAGTTATAAATGCAGTCAATGGTTTGGCTTCAGGGGTCAGTGGTATTTGCCAATACCCTCTTGCTAAATCCAGTTTAGAAAAATATTTAGCTCTGGCTAGCCTGGTCATTAACTCCTCAGGATTGGGCATGGGATACGAGTCCATAATGGTTATTTTATTTAACTGTCTATAGTCTACACACAGTCTGATGTCACCTGTCTTTTTCTTAACTAACACTATGGGAGCTGCATATGGTGACTCTGATGGTTCTATGACACCCTGTTTCTGTAACCCTTCTAACTCTTTCTTGATATAGTCGCGGTGATGTAATGAGAGGGTGTATGGTCTCAAACGGATAACCTTGTTTTCTGACAGCTTTATGTCATGTTGTATTATATCAGTTTTACCCGGTCTATCAGAAAAAATATCTGTAAAGTCACCCAAAAGTGTCTTAATACTAACCACTTTGTCATGAGTTAGGTTATTTAATGCTATATCCTCCCATGTTTCCTTGTTTCCAACCTCAGGTCCCTCACATGTCTGAATGTCAGCGTCAGGTACATCTTCCTCCCTTAACATGAAACAATTTTGAACCTGTCTCTCAGCGGTCTGAACTAATTCAATTGGTCTATTATAGTATACTTTCAACATGTTTATATGAAAGACCTTTAACCTATTTCTAATATTAATTTCATAATCCACGTCTGTCACCTTTCTAGTAACCTTAAAAGGTCCTTGCCACTTAATGAATAATCTATTGGTCTTGTCCGGTAATAAGACAAGTACATCTTCACCTGGTCTAATATGTCTGAGTTTCCTGTCTCTATTAACCCTCAATAATGTGCTTTTATTTTTTGTTAAAACATTTGATCTAGCCACATCACAAGCCTTTATCAGTCTCTGTCTTGTATCAATCACTAGCTCATAGGCAGTTCTTACGTCAGGGGATAAATCTTTCCTTATCATTAAGTCCTTAAGTAAAGACAGTGGACCCCTTGGATTCGCACCGTACACCATTTCAAAAGGTGAAAATCCTGTTGTTTCCTGTGGAATTTCCCTATATGCAAACAACACACAGGGTAACATGAGATCCCAGTCTCCCGGATTGTCATCAGACACTTTACTGATCATTTTTTTTATACTGCCGTTCAATCGCTCACAAATTCCATTACTTTGGGGATGGTATGGCGATGTAAAGATTTGTTTGATCCCCAATACAGAGGTAAAATGGTTGGTTAATTCAGATACAAATTGAGTACCTCTGTCAGATAAAATAACATCAGGGAAGCCTGTCCTACAAAAAATAGTCATTAGTGCCTGTGCTATGTCCTCAGCCCTTATGAATTTCAGAGGCACCGCCTCTGGCCATCTGGAACATACATCCACCACCGTTAAGATAAAACGATGGCCTCTATTGGACAGCACTGGCATAGGTCCAATTATATCAATAGCTAATTTTGTGAACGGTCTGTCAACTACATCGGTTGTTTGTAATGGGGCTTCCCCCCTGGTACATTTGGGCCCCTTTGATTGACACAGGTCACACGTCCTAACATATCTCTTTACGTCTCTGGTAACCCCGGGCCAAAAGAATTTTCCCAGGATCCTATACTTGGTTCTAGTAACCCCCAAATGACCCGCTAAAGGTGAATCGTGGGCTGTCCTAAGAACTAATTTCCTATACTTCATTGGGACTATAAGTTGATTCACCGTTTTATTCATGTACTGTGTCTTTCTAACCCAAACACCTTTTTCTAACTGAATGATTTCCCTATCTCTAAATGATTTTTTATCCCGGTTGATTAATTTTGATAATGACACGTCATTATGCTGTTCGGTAAAAAAGTTCTCTCCATCTATGGTGACCCTGTCAGACATCTCACCCACAGGAATGTCACTAGATTTAACATTGTCAGTCATGTGTGGATTAGGAAAGTTGACTACATTCTCTTCCCTTTGTATAATTTTTACTTCCTGAGTATTAATTAAGCAGTTATCTGTACTACTAATTGATGACTGATTATGGAGTTTTTCCTCCTTAGCCTGAGCCCTTGTCACAGCATTACAGTTTCTAGTAGGATCATTAAGTTTTTTCCATTTATCCAATTCCATGGGATCACACTCTATTACGCCCTCAATATTGCCCACTAAAACGTCATAAGTTGGTTTCTCGATGATTAATGCTTCAACTAGCCCTGTGTAAAATGGACTTCTAAGATTAATGGTGGCTATGGGTAACTCATGTACCGTCCCATCAAATGACGCACATAGACCCATTCTTCCCGTGAATTCACTATCTTTCACCAATGATCTACGGACACATACGCACGTTGCCCCAGTGTCACGTAGCACCTTTACAGGTACATCACCAACGAACCCAGGGTAAAAATGTAAACCATTACCTCCCCCCTGAACTAACATTGCCTGTTGTACCCTATCTCTTTGTCTCTGTCTGGTCTTGTCCATGGTTCTGGTCTGTTGTCCTTTTCTCCCCTGACTATTTCCCCGGGACCAAGTGCAGTTCCTAGCATAATGCCCCCTCCCGTTACACAGATAACATAAGCTATCACTACCTCCCCTTTTGCAGTCTCGCGATCTATGTCCGGCTCTCCCACATGAGAAACATAATTTGTCCCTGTCATGTCGGTCACTGGATCTATTCCTGTTCCCAGGACTTAAGCTACGGCCACGGTTAGGATATGGTACAGCTTTAGCAAAGCACAGCACATCCTGGTTATGGTCTGGTTCTAACTTAGATATGGGTTTTTCTGGATGTGCAGACCTATACTTTCTCAATAAATCAGTGACATCTTCTAAAGTTTTTGGCCCTTTTTCTTTCAAGAATGCCACTAAATCTTTATGGCACACATTAATTGCCCTATCTACTAAAATCAGTTCCCTTAAATCATGATAATCTTGTTTCGCCCCAGACAGAGCCACCCATCTATCAAAAAACAAACTAAGGTTGGTGATAAATAAATTGGGGTCTTCCTCTCGTGATGGGCGAATATTATTAAATTTTTCCCTGTAACCATCACATGTGTTACCATAAATCTTCATCAATGATTCTTTCACAACATCATAATTTTTTATTTCATTTTCATTTAGTTTCAAACATACATCCAGGGCTTTGCCTCTTATAAATCCTAAAATTGACGCGGCCCATGTATTCCTCGGCATACCCGCACTAGTAGCTAGCATTTCAAACCTAGACAAGTATGTGTCCATACTGTCAACGCCCTCTGTAAAATAAGGTAATTTAAGTGATGTGGTCACTCTATCACCCGCTCCGTTAACTCCGGGGTTAGCTGACTGTCTATTGTTCTCAGACTCTAAGCGCGCCCTTTCGTTCGCGATTTCTTCCTTTCTCATTTCCCGTTCTGCGGCTCTTTCTTCCCTCTCTCTCTGTTCCTTTTCCTTTCTTTCTTCCCTCTCTCTCTGTTTTTCTTCCCTCTCTCTCTGTTTTTCTTCCATCTCGTTCTTTTCCTTTTCCTTTCTTTCTTCCCTCTCTCTCTGTTCCTTTTCCTTCACCTCACACTCCCTCACAGAAACCCAGGTCCGTAACTCCTGGCCTGTAAGGCCAAGTGCTTTACCAGCTTCAACAATATTTAAAATTGATGACATGGCAGTAACCGAAACCAATTATAACTAATAAATGAAAATGTTTGATACTATATATCACACACAAAAAAAATATTCTATAATGTCATCAACATACAAGTAATAACAAAATAAATACAATAATCTTTTTCAAAAAAAAAAAAACAGCAAATTAAATGTTTTGGCTGCTCAGGGTGGACCCTATTTTAACCTCTACTGTATTAAATACAGAATTCCACCAAGAACAACAAACAAATAATTACACCAGATTTCAATATTCTAGTAATAAATATATATAAAAAAATATGCCAACTTACATATAAAGAAATACACAAATAGTAAATTCTGTTCCTTGAGTTCGATGGTTGATCCTCGGTGATCCCGGTCCGCGATGTTCGATGTGGGGTTGACTAACACACGGGTTGATCCTTGGTGATCCCTGTCCGCGATGTTCGATGATCCCTTGTTGATCCTCGGTGATCCTATGGTGGGGTCCTCTGACGATGAGGAGGTGATTCCCAGCCACACGGTAACGTCGGCCCCGTCAGTACACAGCAACTCTGGCCACTTTAAGCAGTAAAGTTGGCCACTTCAGCAACAGTGGGGTTGGCCTCTTCAGCAAACAGCAAGGTTGGCCTCTTCAGCAAACGGCAAGGTTGGCCTCTTCAGCAAACAGTAGGGTTGGCCTCTTCAGTAGCAGCAAGGTAGGCCTCTTCAGCAAACGGCTAGGTTGGCCACCTCAGCAAACAGTAACGTTGGCCACTTCAGCAAACAATAGGGTTGGCCACTTCAGCAAACAGTAACGTCGGCCACTTCAGCAAACAATAGGGTTGGCCACTTCAGCAAACAGTAACGTTGGCCACTTCAGCAAACAGTAACGTTGGCCACTTCAGCAAACAATAGGGTTGGCCACTTCAGCAAACAGTAACGTTGGCCACTTCAGCAAACAGTAACGTTGGCCACTTCAGCAAACAGTAACGTTGGCCACTTCAGCAAACAATAGGGTTGGCCACTTCAGCAAACAGTAACGTTGGCCACTTCAGCAAACAGTAACGTTGGCCACTTCAGCAAACAATAGGGTTGGCCACTTCAGCAAACAGTAACGTTGGCCACTTCAGCAAACAGTAACGTTGACCACTTCAGCAAACAGTAACGTTGGCCACTTCAGCAAACAGTAACGTTGGCCACTTCAGCAAACAATAGGGTTGGCCACTTCAACAAACAGTTTTCACGGCGCGCACCCAGAGTGGTGGCCGCCACGTAATTCACCGATGAATACTTAACCGGTAATTACAACGAGTCTTAATGTACTCACTCCGCTGCTTCTGAATCCAGCTAAGTCAGTCAGTTCGACGTCGGAGGTGCCAAATATATGTTACGGATCCTTTTAATGATGATGCTTGTAGAAGGTGTAATAAATCAGACAACACAAATCACGAAGTTAACTCCAGTGAAGTAACATCAAACAATCATTTAATACTTGAACATGAACTGACATAAAGGTAGATCCAGGAGGAGTACAAAAGCAAACTGTAAATATGCATCCATCTACATAGATGCCCACAGCTAGACTAACTATAAAACAAAGCATGTGCTCCCAACTGTCGGTTAATATACGTCATTTGTACCAAATGACGTATACACTAAAGCTCCCAATATTTACACTCAAGATGGCGGAATGACGCCATAGATACTGCGGTGGGCGGAGCCTAGCGAATTGCGTCATCAAACTTAGACTATATTATTTCTCCACAGACTACATAAAAAAATTTGTTATAGTTTTTGTTGACATTATGATAGACAACTTTAGGTTTTCCATACACTGTTTACGTGTGGCATAGATTGGTCAAGTCAATGTTAGTTGATGCTTCCGTAGTCATATTTAGCTAAGTGAATGATTGACACGCTAGCTAGACAAAGGCTGATAAACGTTTGTTGATGTATCACCAAGATGACCGTAACTTAGCCAATGTTTGTTGACATCACACGTAGACAAACTTAAGACAACGTTTGTTGACATCACACTAGATAGATAGATTTAGGTCAGTCAACGTTTGTTGACACTTAAGATAGTGGGTAACCATACATCGCGTTACAAAAGAGTTGTTTATTTTCTTAAGCTTCGACTTTAAAAAATTAATGAACTATGACTGTTGAACCGTGAGTTTGCATTGTGTGAGAAAGTAAGAGAGGGTGTGAGAGAGGAAAGGGGGTAGGCCATCGATTTGCGTGTCCAAATAAAATAAATCAAGTGGAATAGATGCATCCACCTCGACATGTGTGCTGTTTGTGGAAGTAAACTGTTGGACCACACTACATGGTAACTAGTTTGGATAATACAAGACTTTCCTATGAAGTAACACAAGACCCAATCCTAATGGTTTACTTTGCATTAGGAAACAGAATTATTTCTAACAAAACAAAAATTCACAAAATGCAGAGATAAAGCTAAGTATAGAATTTAGCAAAGCTATTGAAAGAGGGAGGTTAATTGGGTGATATAATGATAAAAGATAAATTAGAGGAAAAAAGAGAGAGAGAGAGAGAGAGAGAGAGATTAACAATGTTATGGACAGCTACTTACCAAACAGTGAATCTAGACAGCAGGTGAAGCTGATCTTCATTTGACATTTTTTGCCCCCAGTACGTAAACAAAAATAAATAAATGTCACACCAACACACTGTACAGCTCTGACTTATGTTTCACGTGAGAACCACTAGTTCCTGCAGCGATTGCCGTCTTACATACTTACAGCTCACTTACCTATACCGCCAAGACAGTAAATGAACAGTTGTTTTTTTTATTCCCTGTCCCTTATATTATTGACTGGATGAAACTCGTTTTTTTTTGTTCTTTGAAGATTGCTCAACCACAAGTAGCTATCCACCCGCCACACAGATCGACACATACTCAAAGAAACATCCCACATACCCACAGATCCCGCACACACACACACACTCACACACCCACACATTCTGTCAGGGACAAAGCTACAAAACAAATAGCGCACAATTATAGTCTCAGAAATAACTGTCAGCCGTGAAAGTTTCGCATCTTTTCTTCTGGTAATTGCAGCCTGGAGACCCTTCGATCTTTTCTCCACAAAGAACAACATCCTTTGTGCACAATCCATAGTTTCTGGTGGGAAAAAAAACTTTTTAAGTCGAAGATTAATAACTTTTGAGACGAATTTAGAGTTGTGCATACATACACGGAGAGTGTTGTATCTAGAACAGGGGTGGGGCAAACTTTTATGAGTCACGGGGCACATCGGGTCTGTAAATTTGACCGGCGAGTCGGGTCAAGATTAATATCAATACAATTAAATCGAATGAGCATTAAAGTCTTGTGCTGTGGTTCACTCTGAAGCGAGTGGTGAGCCGGGTGAAATAGTACGACGGGCCGCATTCGGCCCGCGGGCCGTAGTTTGTCCTTGGTTGACGTAGAGCATCTCGAAACATATGGTGCGATATAGATCGTATATGTCTTGGGTTGGCCAAATACAACTCTGCTGTGATTTTTTATGCGGTTTCCAATTAGCCAGTACTTTCTACTATTGAATTAATTTTGCTCCCTAAAAATCGATACATTGACTATGGTTCCGGCTTTTTAAAGTATTATACTATATACAAGTCAGGGGTGCCGCTCTCAGCTCACCTCGACCCCACGCACGGACACTCCTGGTATACTTGAGGTGCAAATACATCCCCTTTTTTCTTTATTGTTGTCAAACTTCAAAAAATAAAATGGTGGCTCTTAATAGTATTTATACAAAATGAAGATTAAAGTACACCATTCATTGAGATATGGCGCTGTCATCCCTGGTAGATACATTCGGGAAGTAGGTTGATACATTCGGGAAGTAGGTTGATACATTCGGGAAGTAGGTTGATACATTCGGGAAGTAGGTTGATACATTCGGGAAGTAGGTTGATACATTCGGGAAGTAGGTTGATACATTCGGGAAGTAGGTTGATACATTCGGGAGGTAGGTTGATACATTCGGGAAGTAGGTTGATACAGAAATTATAAAGATTTATAGCGTGCCCTAAGTACATATAAATATTAGGCCTACAAATGGTAGGATGGAAGAAATAAAGTAGATATTAAAAGTGTTGATCACATATAGAATATATAGATATGTAGAAAGTATAAATGACATATGAAATGTATAGGTATGTAGAAAGTATAGATGGCATATATAATGTATAGATATCTAGAAAGTATAAATGACATATAGATTGTATAGATATGTAGAAAGTATAGAATTTTAGAAAAATATATGCCTAGAGACTTTGAAAATAAAGTCATATAAAATACGAGGATAGTTACGTGTGAAGAATTTAACTCTACGACTATTTTGTTTACTAGTTAATTACTAATTTTCACATTAATTCAAGTATTTTTTACTATATCAAACAGACAACATATGAATATGTCTCTCATCGACATCACGTGTGGCCACACCCACTCAATATAATGTCCGAAAAGTTTCGTACACAGCGATGGTGCAGTCTTCTATTTCCTAATCCAAACTCATCCTAGGTCAAATCACTTGGAAACCGAACTAAATGTATTAAAATGCCTTTGAAATTTGAACGTCAGGCGTGTGTTATTTATGTGTTGATTTATATGCTGATTTATGTGTTATTTATGTGTTTTAATTTATATGCTGATTTATGTGTTATTTATGTGTTGATTTATATGCTGATTTATGTGTTATTTATGTGTTGATTTATATGCTGATTTATGTGTTATTTATGTGTTGATTTATATGCTAATTTATGTGTTATTTATGTGTTGATTAATATGCTGATTTATGTGTTATTTATGTGTTGATTTATATGCTGATTTATGTGTTATTAATGTGTTGATTTATATGCTGATGTATGTGTTATTTATGTGTTGATTTATATGCTGATTTATGTGTTATTTATGTGTTTTAATTTATATGCTGATTTATGTGTTATTTATGTGTTGATTTATATGCTGATTTATGTGTTATTTATGTGTTGATTTATATGCTAATTTATGTGTTATTTATGTGTTGATTTATATGCTAATTTATGTGTTATTTATGTGTTGATTAATATGCTGATTTATGTGTTATTTATGTGTTGATTTATATGCTGATTTATGTGTTATTAATGTGTTGATTTATATGCTGATGTATGTGTTATTTATGTGTTGATTTATATGCTGATTTATGTGTTATTTAAGTGTCATTTTATTTTTCATTTTAGTCATTTATCATTGCTATCAAGCTATTTAGATTCTATTAATAAATTGCTTTGTGAAAGAATGCTATATTATATTTTTAAAACATTTATTCTATTATAATTCAAAAGCTTTTTTTTTAGTGTGTCTTAATTTAAACTGATATTCAGATTATATAAGTATGGGAGATGCCCCTCCCTCGTCCCCCCTTACCCCTCAATCCCCGGTAGACGCCCAAAATTTGTAAAAAAAATCGAGTTTGCCGGGTTTAGATACGGATCAATCTATTCTATATGCCGAGGTGGCAGTTATCGTATTGTTTGAGCTGCAAAGCTGGGCAGGCGCCACCTTCCTGTCTGCAGCGAAAATAAATAAATAATCGAACTTATGTGGGGGATCCAGCTACGATTGAATGATTGTATTGGGGATAAAAAAACAACTCACACAAAACAATCCAGAATTCCAAAGTTTAATTTCAGATTCTGAAGTATTTAAGTATCTCATTGCGATTGCTGTGCGATATCTGTGGGATCATTGTGTAGTCTCTGTGTGATCTTTATATGATAGTTGTGTGATCGCTGTGCTATTGCTGTGTGATCTCTGTATGATCGTTGTGTGATCGCTGTGTGATTGCTGTATGAACGTTGTGTGATCGCTGTGTGATTGCTATGTGATCGCTAGTGATTGCTGTATGATCTTTGTATGATTTTTGTATGATCGCTGTATGATTACTGTGTGATCTCTATATGATCGTTGTGTGATCGCTGTGTTATCACTGTGTGATCGCTGTGTGATTGATGTGTGAACGTTATGTGATTGCTGTGTGATCTCTGTATGATTGTTGTGTGATTGCTGTGTGATTGCGGTGTGAACGTTATATGATTGCTGTGTGATCTCTGTATGATTGTTTTGTGATCGCTGTGTGATTGCTGTGTGAACGTTGTGTGACTGCTGTGATTGCTGTGTGAACGTTGTGTGATTGCTTGTGATCTCTGTATGATTGTTGTGTGATTGCTGTGTGAACGTTGTGTGATTGCTGTGTGATTGCTGTGTGATCGCTGTTTGTTGTATGGGTAATGCTGGACTTGGCCGGCGGCAAATTTATTGACATTATATTTTTTAGATCATTTATAATGGAGTAAAAAAATAGATTTGAAGCCTGAACGACTTAGAATTCGAACAATTTCCTACGGATTATGTTCAAATTCAGAGGTATCACTGTACCTAACCCTTAAAATGCCGCCCCTACCCGGCAGCAGACAATGTGACCTCCCCCATTCCCTATTAATACCACTGCCCCCCCCCCATCATAGGCTGGCTCACGTCGCTCGAGGCCCCAGAAGTAAGTAAAAACTTGGCCTCTAGAAGTGACTGAATCAAAAGGATAAATGTATACATGTGTGATCTCTGGGGCCCTTCACAGGTTACGGCCACATACCGCTACATAATGCGCCCGTCGTAAAATCTATCTTTGCACCCCCCCCATTTCTTTTACACCTCTCTCTCCCTCCCTACTATTCAGCCTCTATAATTCCTTTATGTTCAGGACGAGCAGATTGCCTCCCTCAATGTCCGTCTGTCTATTTCCATAAGAACATCAATCAAAGAACAGTTCAACGTGTTTTCCCGTACATCCCTCCAATCAAGGGTTCGTTAGCAAACAATGGACCATACAGGGAACAGACACCCAATACTCTTGAAAGTATCGCGTTTTCTCTTCTGTAGATAATAAACTAATAAGTCGCCTCGGAAAAAAAAGAGAAAGAGAAAATCGATTTCTTAATACAAGAGGGGTATCGATCCTGAAATAAACCTGGATAAGAGCATTTCTGAGCTGTGGGCCATTATGTCTTCTCCCCCCCCCATCCCCCCCCCCAACTAAAAGTTCAACTGTCGTATCATCTCCTGCCAGTGATGTACGAGTTCAGTGAAGTAAAAAAGGAATCACTACAATGTAGCCAGAACCTGTCATAACAACAACAGACGAGATTGGTGGTTTTTTTTTTTTATAGATTTAAATAAAAAAAATTTTTCTTGTAGTTATGATCTACTCTGTAATTACTTCCATTTCAGGTTTCACTGCAAACATTAAATTAAAAAAAAAAGCTTAGAAATATGAAATGAAATAAGAGATATTCTTCTAGAACATGCTCTAAATGTCTTAAATCAACACATGTTGTCAGTCTCGTCAGACATATTTAACTGTCAGTCAGTCTGTTTGGTCTATGTGATCTACATAAATAATAGCGATTTGGGTTCTGCGTTAAATCGAAAGTAAAGAATTAAACAACAGTATTCCAGTTTAAAATACAATCATAAAAAAATCGGATCTGCCCGAAACCAAAAATAACCTAGCCTACCGATAAAGCCTAAGGCGATATAATTCTATGCAAAGGTTTTGCCGGGTACATCTAGTACATAAATATTTACATATGCATTTAGAGTACTACACCCATTTACACATATGAGTTTTACCAAAAAGATTATTTTTATATACCAGTTGGTTAATAGACATTATTAAAACTAAAAGGCGAATGGAAAAGATATACTCTTCCAATGAAACCAGAGGCCAAACCATTTGGTCTACTTTAAATGTTTTAGGGCTTAAAAACCAAACTTTAAATTCTCTTATAAAAGTTTTTTTTATTTCATTCACCACAGTCTTCTGAAGAATACAACAAAACTGAGGCCGTTACATTTCTTGTTTCTGTTTAAGAAATAATTTCTTTTAATTTTCTTAGATCTACAATACAAGTCAATTATTGTCCAGGAAAAGAGGTGAAGGAAGTATGGAGCTAGAACTATGGAGGTGAAGGTGGGTCAAAAACATCCATCAAAACTTTTTTCTTAATCCACACGAAAAGAAAAAAAAACATCGCTTTTTTTTGTACAAACAACCATTGCATTACATTACATTACATTAATCAGATCTAAAGAAGTGGACAATAGCCAGTAAAAAGGCTAATAGCCAATGTCCAGTAAACAGGATAAAGTCATTCAACCTATTTCTCACAAACTTGGTCAAGCTGTAAACTATGTGTCATGTATTCCTGTCATATATAGATGCACTACAGATAAGCAATAGACTTAACCACTAGTTACAGTCAGCAACGTGTTAAACCTCATTATGTATAGTAAGCTTTTAACCCTATCATTTAAAGGGGACAAATATGAAGTTATTTTCCTCTTCAACAAAAACGGTTTGTATTCAAATTATGATTTCATATAATGAGTTTTAGAAAAAAAAAGGTTGAATAAAATTGAAAAAAAATTGTCGAGAAACTTTACCAATGAAAAGAAAAGTAATATAATTTGTGTGATATTTCATTTTACTACTAATATTGTACAAATCTGGTTTAAATCTCAACTTATCTGTCCAGATTTCTTTCTTTTCTTGTTAACTAATCCCCCCATCCCGCCTTATATTTTTCTATCAGTGATATCTGTCTTTTATCTTTTTGTTTGCCCCATTCGTTAAGTCTCCATTTTTTTTATATTTTTCCTTTTTTTTTCATTTCAGTTCATGAAATACAACATCAACAAATGTTAACTCTAGAATCTAAAACTATAAGTTGTTCACGACCATTCAATGAAACATAAAATATATGGAATTTTATGGCAGCACAATATTTCCAATCACGACATTGTGATGACTACAACTCTTGTCTAACAACACATTTTTTTTTATTTTGCAACCAATCAACATTCTCAGATACCATTGTTTAACTCATCACAGTTTGGTATTCTTCATATTATTTTATTTTGTCATTATTTTTACACTGGAGTCTACATGCTGGACTGGAAACTATAATAGTGTTATACTGTAAACTAGAGCTCATTCCTATAATAGTGTTATACTGTAAACTAGAGCTCATCCCTATAATAGTGTTATACTGTAAACTAGAGCTCGTCCCTATAATAGTGTTATACTATAAACAAGAGCTCATCCCTATAATAGCCTCGCATTCTCAAATCTACATCAGCTTCAAGTGATTCTTTACAAAACAAACAAACAACATACGAAATTGGTAAAAAATGTATCATAACTTCCTTTGATAACACTTATAGGCTGACATCCTGGCACACAAAGAGTCCATAAATGGGGCGTTTGTGTGTGGCGCCCTCTTTATGCCTCCACCAAGGACGCCGCAAGAGGGATGCAGCCCCCCAAACTCTTGTTAGTGCCTCCCTATAATGTGTCATGAAATAACTGCCATTTGTGGTTGGTGGAGATTGTCTGGGGGCCATCAGTTTGTCTAGGGGCCCAAGGTTCTTTGTCGTTAGAACTGTAGATCTCTAGCGGATGTCACATGGATCAAGAAGGCACCCTTGAAGGGAATAGCTCAAACCCGAAATCTGCTCTACGCTAACTGGACTTGCAACCTGACCATCACACCCTTCACATCTTTGTCCACATTGCACATCTGTAAATCTATGAATCAATGTCTTTGTCAACATTTCACATCAGTAAATCTATTAATCTATGTCTTTGTCAATACATCACATCTGTAAATCTATGAGTCTGTCTTTGTCAACACTTCACATCTGTAAATCTATAAATCTATATCCTTGTCAACACATCACATCTGTAAATCTATGAATATATGTCTTTGTCAACACATCACATCTGTAAATCTATGAGTCTATGTCTTTGTCAACACTTCAATCTGTAAATCTATGAGTCTATGTCTTTGTCAACACTTCACATCTGTAAATCTATTAATCTATGTCTTTGTCAACACATCACATCTGTAAATCTATGAATCTATGCCTTTGTCAACACTTCACATCTATTTTATCTATTAGCAAACATTATATATGACAAAACGGAGTTTATATTTTATGTTAAATTTATTTTATACGAATAATGCAATAATTTTTTTTCAATGCCCAAAAAAATCTTATTAAGTTACTGAGTCTTTTGTGTTTGTAATCTTACCTTTTAGTTGAAACCTGAAGAAAAATCCTTAAGAGAAATAGGTAGTCCAAAGGGTATTCTCATTATATCTATTATTAAGTAAACATGATGAATTAAATTTCCCTATCTTACTAAGAGATCATATACTAGTTCATAGGAAGTTTTAGTTCATAACATTTAGTGGAACCCTAGAATAAAAAGAATCAGAAGCTACTAACACGAGTACACAGTTTCCCATTAAGAGTTTATTTAGACTTTGCTCTTTATGGTCTTGTTTTTTTTTTGGTCTTTTTTTAAAGTTCCTAAGAATCCAAAGGTTCTCACTTTATAGTTATAAAACCCTGACAGATAAATTAATGTATGCCGCATTTTACCAAAACTAAACAATTAGACTTGGGAACAGTTGTGTGAAAACTACAACAGCTGTGACGGTGAGCTATAACTTGACAATTTTAGATTAGACCACAGCACTAAATGTGTTTTAGACATTTAGTGTGAGAACCCCTGGTTTAGACGCTTAATTGTATATGTCACAGCCATCCCTGAGGCTGAAAAGGTTGAGGAAGACCATTAGAGCTTTGTCTATTTGGCCTTCTTTTTTTTTTTAATAATTACGCGACCTTCTTTCGATCTGGAAGATTTTGTTGTAAACAGGGAAGAAATTGAGGTGGTGGGGGTTGAAGGGGACGTAAATGGGGAACTGAATGAAATCATAGAGAAGACTTGAATATCTTGGCTGATTTAGTAAACAATTTTTATACAAGAGTCGTAAGTCAGTCAAATAACGCAATAATTACTTGTGTATTAGTGAAAATTTTGGAGACACAGAGAGAGAGAGAGCGAGAGAGAGAGGAGAGAGAGAGAGAGAGAGCGAGAGAGAGAGAGAGAGAGAGAGAGAGAGAGAGAGAGAGAGCGTGAGAGGAGTAGAAAGAGGAAGGAAGGAGAGATTGTTTAAGATAAGGGGGAATATCAATGTTAACTAGGTGAGCATAACCATCTTGAAATTTCTCTGTTGATCTGCATAAGAAGTGTAGATCTGATGGCAGGTTGTTATATTTTGATCGTCATCACAATTTCAAAAGTCTTGCACGTATTAATGTTGATTTACAATGAACAGGTCACTTCAAATTATTGCGGTGTAAATCATTCTAGTTATCTAGTCGGATAAATTACGTCAACGGTTTTATCATAATTTGTTAATTTACATTTTACATCGAAGATGTCTCTTTAACTTTAACCCTTTACCTGCCTGCAGGTTTCTATCTTTTTCTGATTTCACCAAAATGCTTACATTGCTTTCTTTATGAAAGACTTTCTTCATGTATTTTACATCAAATTGTTTGAAAATGAATGGACTTATCAAGTATATGTATATATGGTGGCTACTTAACATGTGTGGTCGTATGACGCATTGATTAAAAACAAACTGATGAGACGAGCAAGATTAAAGGTTAAATTCACTATTTAAAGAAATTCATGTTTGAGGACATAGAGCATGGGTGGGCAAACTTTTTCAACCTCGGGCTACAAAGGGCCTTTAAATTTAATAGAAGGGCCGCGCCAAGATCAGACGAGTGAATTATTTATATAAAATATATTAAATTAAATGTAACTTTCATTGATGTCAACACTAACTAGCAGCAGGAGGACCACCGTTTGACCATGTCTACCCAAGATGAATCAAACGTACTTTTGTATAAACGCATTCAATTCTGTAGATGTGTGCCAGTTAGTTCAAGAGCTAAGATATTTAATGCATTAAGATATGTATTGTGTACCTAAATCTGGGGGAGGGCCAAATTTTTGAACCGCAGGCCACAATGGGTTGTTAAATTTAAAAGAAGGGCGGGGGTAAAAGCAGATGAATGGAATGGTATTAGGAATTAATTTAAAATGTGAATGTCATTGATGTCAACGAGCGGAGAGGAGCAAAAGTAAAGATCAGACAGTCTGGTGGGACGTACACAGTCCATGTCTGTTATTAAATCAAATTTTGTTTGGTGTATTCAACCAGTTACTGCATCAATGTATGTAACATGTAACATACCAGTTACTGCATCAATGTATGTAACATGTATCATGCCAGTTACTGCATCATTGTATGTAACATGTATCATACCAGTTACTGAATCAGTGTCTGTAACATATATCATACCAGTTACTGTATCAATGTATGTAAACTGTATCATACCAGTTACTGTATCAATGTATATAACATGTATCATACCAGTTACTGCATCAATGTATGTAAACTGTATCATACCAGTTACTGCATCAATGTATGTAACATGTATCATGTCAGAACGAGGAAGTCTCTATGGGCTGTGGACTCTGTATGTCTTAACTGTGACACATCTAGGAAAACATTTTTAAATGTGTTTGACACTTTATTGGACGCTGCAGATCCAACTGTTATTGATTTTGTCAAAGCAATGAATGGATTCCTGTGTTGATTTAGTGTGCAGCCTCAAGTTTATCATTAGCTTCAGCAGCTACTGCAACTTGGCAGTAGAATGGTTGAACCAACGTTAAAAATAGAGATTGTTTATACAGGCTATATGCAGACAAATCATATTTTAGACTAAATGTTACAGCATGTTTCCTATAGACTGTTCTCACAGACTATCTGCAAGACAGACAATGTGTTCATATAGACTTTATTAATGCTATGCACTTTATCACTACGGAAGTAAACTAAAGCGGAGGAAATTCACCTTGGAGGTAATGTATAACATGAAGGTAATGCATATCATGGAGGTATTATATAGCATGGTGGTAATGGGTAGCAAAGTCGATAGTTAACTCGACTCAGATTCAAAGGGTACAGAGTTCCATCCCTGACATAGTAAAAAAATATTTGCCGCTTACTTGGAGAGGAGATGGGCGCCACCAGGGTTGTTAACAATACTCTTAAATTGTATCGTCAATACCGATACCAATACTTCATTAAAATAGTATCGCCAATACCAATACAAATACTCAAGTAAAAATGTATTGCCAAAATCGATACCAATACAATACCAATACTTTTCAGAACAACAAAATATTTTAATTTTCAAAAAAGTTAAAACTATAAAATACAATGTCAAAGCACAATTTGTAGGCCAATCACTTCACCACTTGGCAGCACGTAAGAAGACCATCATTTCAAAATGATCATTGGTTAGCCTTGAACGTAATGGCATAAAAACACGCCCACCCAAAGAAAACAGGCGTTCAACTGCAGCACTAGCCGGAAGTCCAGTGTTCAGTTGCAGGTATAGTTTCTTAATACTTGGGTAGGCTGCTAATGACAGCGCTTCTGGTGATTTATCTTCAAGATATCTGTCTACTTCAGCAGAACTGTTGCTATTAAGCAACTCGTCCTGCTCCATCCGCCGCGCAGTAAAACAAGCAAAAAAATCTGTAGATTCGGATATCGGTACTGCTGACTGTACTGAAGCTGCACCATCCTGCCGAGTAAGTTGAATTGGAACTGCACTCAGTGCACTGCACGAACGCTTTAATGTTTGTACAACTTCAGCCTTGTGATCCAATCTGTCAATCCAGTCGGTCTTAAATTTTGGATTGACAACTGCTGCCAGTTTTGCCTCTGGGTCAGAAAATATATAATCGAATCGCGCATTAATTCCATCAATGACAGCTCTGGCAAGGGGTTCACACACCGTGAGCGGGTGTTTATGTCGCACAACCATTTCATGTAGTTGGCCTTTTATAACGGTTAGTGTGGGCAGCAAATAGCCAAATCCAATATTTTTTTCTCCTTGCAAAATGTCCAGTCCACGACACAATGGAGCAAATACTTCAATGTATTCTGCTATGAATATTTTCTGCTTCGGAGTCAGTCTCTTGATGTCAAGGTCATCAAACAACATATCAAGTTTAACTTCTAATTCTGGATTGGATAGTAAGCAATGTATTTTTACAACAGAATCGTAAGTGGAATTCCACCGAGTGTCACCGGGAGTAACGAGATACGTGCCAATTGCCGCTTTGATTGCATCTGCCGCCAAAGGTGAGCGATTTTGTTTGTTCCAGATAGCTACTAACTTTGCAAATGTTGACACTGACAACCATTTGGTTACTTCTTGTAGTACTTTAGCATCACGCGTAACAACAAGATTTAACAAGTGGCATGTACATTTACGATGTGGTGGCAGCTGGTAAATAATCTGTTCATGTTCGTCATCATTAACACATGGTGGATTCAGTAAATCATCAATTTGTACAAATTCCATATCCACATCTTCATCATCCTGTTGCTCCTGACTGTGATCTTCATTTAAATCCACATTGTTTATACTTAAGTTCATCATTTCATCTTTATTCAGTCCAAAACAGCGAAAAGCTTTTAAAAAATTTGATCCGCTGTCTGTTACAGTGAAAGAAATTTTGTCACTTATTTCATATTCTCTGTTGATTGATTCTAGTGTTTTGGCAATTAAATCATAGGTATGTCGGCCAACTATTCTACGCACGGCCAAGCAGCAGCCTTTTCGCTCAAGTGACACAGGTTCTAACCAATGCACAGTAATACCAATAAAACTTCTTCGTCTGGACGTCCAGCAATCGGCAGTTGTACAGACAGTATTAATTGAAGCCAACTTATCTTTCAGCTGCTGCCTACGAAGTTCAAATCTATGTTCCAGTTGTTTTGTCAATGTTTGTCGACAGCGAGGCATCATTTGTTGCCTGGTAAGTCTATTAATTAACGTTCTGAAACTAGCGGTGTCGATATTATGGAAAGGCAAGACTGAATCAATTAGATAATTTATAACCCATTCATCTAATAAATGCTGAGTGACGGACTGGCAAAATGTAATCTTGGTTTGTTTCAATGCAGGTCCATTGCAATGAGAACTACCACCAGTGTCATCGTCATTGCTATTGTTACTTCCACTATTAATTTCAGTTGAGGGTCTCTTCTTTCGTATCAATTTTTCATGAATTATATTACAAGCCATCTCAAACTTGGTAAGTAATGCTCCATGACGTCTCTGTGAAACAATAATAATAATCCAAGTACTGTATTTGTGCAGTGTCACAACTTATCCATAAATAACATATTAAAGTTATTCAAATAGATCTATTGACCTACAAGTAATAAATAATGAGAAATATATTAAGCTAACTTAGCTTTCGAAATTCTAACGTTCTAGTTGTTTTAGGTTTTAAAACCTTATTTATATTATTCATTTATTTAAAATTTACCTCTATATGCTTTTCAAATTTTGTCTTGACTGGTTATGTCACGATAAAGACTTGTTAGTCAATCCGGGCGGGCAGTGTAAGCATTTATACAGTGAATTGCCCCTTTTTTCAGCTGGTCCCAGGTATTTCAAAAAATCGGTAGGAATATTAATTGTCTCTTCTGCCATGACTACTTACAGATGACTGAGTGCAACGACTAGTGCGTACTTCAATGTTTTAAATGCGATAAAAATATACAACTAGGGAGCGACCGATATGCCTTTTTACCAATAGTCCGATACCGATATTTTCTTTTTAATCAACAAAAATGCCAAACACGTGCTATTCTCGTGCTGTATAGTTCCCAATATAATGACGTATATCAACCCATGTTCACCCCTTCTCTGTCATATTTTTGTAACACTTCGCCCACACGTAAGTCTTGTTTACCCCTCCCCCCCCCCGCCCCCAACTTCCCGTCCCAAAAAAAATACACACAGATGTTCACTAATTGTTTCATTCAAGGTCATACATTAGAATTAAGAAATGCCAATCCTATTGTTTCAAGGTCATATCGCTGATGTAATGTTATGTAGACGTGGCAATTTCTACGTACGAGTTTTTTTTTTCCTTTTTTTTAAATCTTGTCTGATCTGGATATAGAATTGTGTTACTTACTGATTTTTTTTTCTGCAACTCTGTAAAAACTGTTACTATAACCAAATATAATTCAAAGAAAGAATGTATAATGTTGACACATGAAAGAACAACAGAAGATGAAACAATGAAAAATGAAAGCCGACCGATCAATAAAATAATTTTACTTTGAACGTTTGAAAATTGCCATGCGGTTGCATCAAAGAGTTTCATTTTACAAGATATTTTTTTTTTAATTTGTTAATTTTCATGTATTTATATTCAATTAATTGTTATTAACCACCCATAATTTTATTGTTTGTTGAACTCAGCATATAATTTAATAATATAATATGTGTTAATTAAATGATATTGTTTTATTACACAGTTTTCAATTTTAATTACATCATGCAGTTTTAGAATTTAATACCATTCAATTAATTATTTTTAATGAAATGTAGTAAACACTAAAATAATGAATTAATAAATAAAAACAATATATAAATATAAATAAATTACTGATAGATCGATAAAAAAGAAATAAAGTTTTATTTTCTGTCGTTCATTGAAACATTGAACAAATAGTTGATAGAAAGAAAGTAAATGAATTAAAGAGTATAAGAATAACATTTATAGACATAGGCGCGCAAAGAAAGAACTTCAAAAGAAAATTTATTTTTTCCTTCAACTCGCCGACCGTGGTTGTATTGGTGGGGAGGTGGGTGGTGTTAGTATTGGTGGGGGTTGTTGGCTATGATGACTAGTAGTGATTTAATGTATGTAGCCTAGATTACTCTTAAAACAAGGCATTAAAATCGCTATTGTTTTTCTGCAAATAGCTAATAGTGGCAATAGAAAAGTATTGGTATCGAGTATCGAAAATTTTTCGTTTAAAATGTATCGGCGATACACAAATCAATATATGTTACAAAAAGGATCGGCAATACAGAAACCAATACTAAAAAAGTATCGCCGATACTGTATTGGCCGATACCGATACTTCGATACTAACAACCCTGGGCGCCACAGAAAATACGTATGAAAGCACAACACGGTCTATTGATGTACTCACTCGTCAACACGGTCTACTGATGTACTCACTCGTCAACACGGTCTATTGATGTACTCACTCGTCAACACGGTCTATTGATGTACTCACTCGTCAACACGGTCTATTGATGTACTCACTCGTCAACACGGTCTATTGATGTACTCCTCGTCAACACGGTCTATTGATGTACTCACTCGTCAACACGGTCTGTTGATGTACTCACTCGTCAACACGGTCTATTGATGTACTCACTCGTCAACACGGTCTATTGATTACTCACTCGTCAACACGGTCTATTGATGTACTTACTCGTCAACACGGTCTATTCATATACTCATTCGTCAACACGGTCTATTGATGTCCTCACTCGCCAACACGGTCTATTGATGTACTCACTCGTCAACACGGTCCATTGATGTACTCACTCGTCAGCACGGTCTATTGATGTACTCACTCGTCAACACGGTCTATTGATGTACTCACTCGTCAACACGGTCTGTTGATGTACTCACTCGTCAACACGGTCTATTGATGTACTCACTCGTCAACACGGTCTGTTGATGTACTCACTCGTCAACAGGTCTATTGATGTATTCATTCGTCCCCCAAATCACTAATGGGTTAAGCATATTAAAAAATGTATAACATGGCGGTAATGTATAATATGGAGGTACATTAAAGTGTTGTATATACATGAGATGACAACTAGGACGACCGCCACAAACTATGCGCTTAAGGTGGACACTGCTGATAGGTGACTAAGTGAAACGGTTGGTATTGATTTGAGGTAAAATTTCTTTTCACAAGGTCAATTAAATGTTGCATGTTCAAAAGTAAACTCGGCACACAGTTGGTCATATTACAACCTGAAGGATGCATACAAAGAGATCCTTAACAAAAAAATTATCTTTACTGATAATAAAAACTTTGCTATAGTTTCACTCAGTTTACAAAGACTAATTTTTCTTCTTTATATTTCAAAAGCAGTGCTTCACCGCTGCTATAGTAGCGAGTATTTTGATACAAGTCTATAATATAAATAAAAATATTCATAGCGAAACTCATTTTATTTCTTCCTTGGCTTTAAAAAAAAAACAACAACCCAAGATTTTATTCCCGATGAACTTGTGTGAATAAAACATGCATGAAAATGTATTTTCATTGTGTGAGACACACCCTTGTGATTTATATAAAGACGAAATGATTCTTTCCCCTGCTAACTGGGAACTAACACGCAATCTACGAGTTTGGGGGGGGGGGGGGTGGGGGGGAGACAAAATTGTTTAGCACGGCTGGTCACGAAATGTGGGCAGAAAAAAAAACAAGCAACTTGTGTTTAGTTGAGGGTTTTATTCTAGTGGCAAGGCGGGGGACACTGACTGGACATTAAGGTCTTGCACATCAGTCTCTTCTCCTGATTTTCACTCACACGAAACGAAATTCACTTAAACATTATTTCTCTGCTATTTGTTTTTCTTTATTTCAATGGGGGAGGAAGGAGCTATTGTTTAGAAAGGCGAAGTCAATCCCATATGGCCACTGCTAAAATTGTCCCTTTCCAGTTTCAGCTTGTCATTAAATCTGGCACGAAGAATGCCCCGATAAATGCTTTTGCTTAGGGGGCCCACCAAATATTTCTGACTCCTACTAGGACCCCTGAAGACCTTAAAAAGTCTCAGGTTTCGCGAATTACTAAGGTAATATAGCTTGTTTAAAAAATGTCAAGTTTTTGCACGTTTTTTTAAGTTGAGGCACAAACATGAGATTCGTTTACCTAGTAATTTTGTTGTTCAAACAATGAAGAATGTAAGCTGTTGTTTGCTTCAATCTGCTGTTGTTTTGTTCTGAAAAGTTCCAGCATTGATTTCATATTCTCTTAGATTCGGAGCTACGATTACTAGAAGCTTAGACTAATGTTTAAAGTGTGTGTGTGTATATATATATATATATATAAATATATAATATATATATATATACATATACATGTACAGATTAAGATTTGAGAATCATCTCTTTGTGACAGTTTTTCCTTTAAAGATGAGCCACAGAAAGTTAATCAAGTTCCATTTCCTCACGAACCTATTGTTAAGCTCATAACAGAGTCACGTGATCAAACAGAAATATTAATTAAAGAGCAACAGGAGCAATTGTTGTTTTGGCTTTTATGTTTAATTAAAAATAAAATGGAATTCAAAGTTGTTTTTTTTTAATTGTTCAAAGAACACTAATTTACTTACAACAAACGACAGTACTCTATAAATGTTGCCTTAATTACACAATAAACAAACGACAGTACCCTATAAATGTTGCCTTAATTACACAATAAACAAACGACAGTACCCTATAAATGTTGCCATAATTACACAATAAGCAAACGACAGTACTCTATAAATGTTGCCTTAATTACACAATAAACAAACGACAGTACTTTTAGTTTATAGATGTTGTCTTGTTTACTTGAAACACAACAATGTCTGATATTCAATCAGAATTAGCATTACTTTGAGAGGAGGACGGACGGTGAGAGAATTATAATCTTGTATGATCCTGTATATTATGGTCCTATATAATATGATCTATTTATTAAGGTCCTATATATTATGGTCCTAATATTATGATCCTATATAACAGTGGTTCCCAAAGTTTTTTGACCCATGGACCCCTTTTTATAGTCAAAACTTGCCCACGGACCCCCAAGTGAAAAAGCTGCATAAATGCAAAATATAAAAATTAAAAAAAAACAACATTTTGTTGAAGAAGTATTTATTGAAATAATAATTTCTGTTTATAATAAAAAAAAAATGACTTGATATGATGATATGAGTGTATTTATGTCCAGCTCAATGTTTGTGAGTAGTGACCGCAAATCCCCACGAGCACTAATTTCTGGTCGGTTTCTGTTGTTTTGTATGTGTGTGATGAGGTACATAACGGCACTGAATCAACGTTCTACCAAATGGAAAGACGGAAAAACAGTCAACAACTTCTGTACAAAAACCCATAATGCAGGATATAAAATGAGATCTGTTGTTTGTATAACCATAATTTGTGGTATCCTTGATTAAAAATTGGTTTAAGTTCCTCATTTTGGGACATTTCAATAAGCTCCTCCTGTATTAGTAAGGATTCATCTGTGTTTGGGGTCTGAGTTTGTCCAAGCGTGAAAGGGCTCTTCACTCAGTCCAAGTGAAGAATGTCTTCAAATCTTTGGTTCAGGTCTGCATGAAGAACCGTGAAGTGTTGACAGTAAGCAAGCTGATCTTCAACTTTATTTTGCAATTTCGAAATTTTTCTTAATTGAAAACATTATCCTCTTTCCAAGTTTTGTTTGCACAGAAAAAGTTTTGCCACAAACGCAGACATTACGCTTTTAGATTTAATTACATTTAATTTGTCACCTTGTAGGTTCAAATTAGTTTCGTTAAATTTGTCAAATATATATATATTATATAGTATGTTCTATATCTTAAGGTCCTATATATTTAAGGTCATATATATTATGGTGCTATATATTATGGTCCTATAATAAACCTTTAGTTTAGTTGTTGTTTTTTTTAGAATCATTGACTGAGTGTGGCTAGCGAAACCTGCTGGTTTACAAGTTGGGACATTGGGATGACGGGCGGAATCGTCCGCAGTCAGATGACCCGTGGTGGGGCTCGGGAGGGTCGAGATGGCACTAATTTCCCAGTTTCGTACTGGGATTCGTCCTATAGGTGCGTACTTCGGGAGGTTGAGGCCGAACGTCGATTCCCTTCACCAACACTGCAGAGAAGTTGAGGAAACCGTAGATCATGAGCTATTTGAGTGCCCCGGGCTGACGGACCACAGGGTGGACCAGTCGGGTAGCATGCTGCGAAATCGGCCTTTATGGCAGTTCCCAGATGTTGCGGAACACAGCGAGTTTGATCTCACAAGCACTATGAGACTAAGTCTCAGCCAGCAGTTATTATAGAGAGAGTTCAGAGTTCAGAGAGAGAGAGAGAAAGAGAGAGAGAGAGAGGGAGAGAAACTTGCTCGCGGGACGGACTACGAATACACCGCCTTAATGTCATGCCAAAGTACGACAGATTCCGCCCATGACTAGCGGCAAAGTGCCAACTCGTGACGGATATCTACACTGTCTAATGTACGCCACTGAGTTCATTATTGACCAGACCTATATAGACTGCCGGCCTTTGTTTTATGCAGATACCATTGTGTAAAACATCATCTGGACACATGAGATTAACAAAGTTTTGTACTATAAAGAATTGTAGAGTTTAAATTTTTGTCATTTTCTTTTCAATATTCTTCGTCCTTCTAAGCCTTGGGCTATTTGCCAATATTATGAAAAAAATAGCCAATTAAAATCTAAACACAGAGCAACCAGTTGAATCATCAACACATGTATAGGTAACAATATAACTAGACAAGGTGTGTATCTATGTAATTATTAATGTAGATCATTATTGTACACACTTTTAATGTGTTCATATGATTATTACGATTGCCGCATGACGTAGCAAGTGTGGGTAGTTCATATGTACGAAACACATTCAAGTTTTATCAGTGTTTTAGCTATATATTTTTTTATGAATAGTTATGAATAGTTACTGGTTGAATCGCTGCCATTTGTATGTGTGTGTAATTGTGTTTAGTGTGATGAAACGAAGAGAATTGAACTTCTAATAGAACAATAGTACTTCAGTTTTTCATTGTGATGAACTTTCTAGTGTTAACAAACATTACCGATTGATGAATTTTTAGAGCATTTTCGAAAAAAAATGCTCTATTGTCCCCGTTTTGTCTGTCTGTCTGTCTGTCTGTCTGTCATCACCCTAGATCTCAACAACCATAAGTCCTAGACCCATGATGTATATATCATTTTGTAGGTCTTGGCCTGCCAAGAAATGACTTTTTTTCCATTTCGCGATCTGACCTCTCAGGGCCGTAAAAGGGGCCTTATAAAGTACCGTTTTTTACTATATAAGCTATATTAATAAAGGAGCGCCTATATCTTAGCAACTATAAGTCCTAGACCCATGATGTATATATCATTTTGTAGGTCTTGGCCTGCCATGTTTACATCAAAAGTTCATTTCGCGATAGGACCTCTGAGGGCCGGGCTTCAGGGCTCCTAAGGGGCTTATATATTATATATACACCTTGTACGTTCAATAACCCATTCATTTGGTGCGAAATACTGCAGTACGTAGTTTCACCAAGATTTATTAAGAAACTCATCAAATGAAATAGTAAGCTTGTGTTCTGAGTTTAATTGAAAGTATCAGAGCTATGCAACAATTGACGGAGTTTTCGGACGATTAAATGACTACAATTTCGAATATTTCAATTATGAGTCCTATTTCAGTAACCACAAACCACTTGTAGTTAGATTTAAGAGAAAATAATTTTTTTTTTCAAATATAAAGAAACGTCTTTATAATATTTTTTTTACAGATATATGCATTACACAATTGAATTTATAAACATTTCCAAAATTTACAAATATTTACTGAAAGCTAACAAACGTACTGATACATAACATGAAAATGCGCTAACACGTCCTGTGTCCAGAATGGAACAGGCTTAATTGCTTGTTTTTCTTTTTACTTTTAAACGCGCGGAACACTTGGAGTGTCTTCACAGAACACTTGGAGTGTCTTCACCGAATACTTGGAGTGTCTTCACAGAACACTTGGAGTGTCTTCACAGAATACTCGGAGTGTCTTCACAGAACACTTGGAGTGTCTTCACCGAATACTTGGAGTGTCTTCACAGAACACTTGGAGTGTCTTCACCGAATACTTGGAGTGTCTTCACAGAACACTTGGAGTGTCTTCACAGAACACTTGGAGTGTCTTCACAGAACACTTGGAGTGTCTTCACAGAACACTTGGAGTGTCTTCACCGAATACTTGGAGTGTCTTCACAGAACACTTGGAGTGTCTTCACAGAATACTTGGAGTGTCTTCACAGAACACTTGGAGTGTCTTCACCGAATACTTGGAGTGTCTTCACAGAACACTTGGAGTGTCTTCACAGAACACTTGGAGTGTCTTCACAGAACACTTGGAGTGTCTTCACAGAACACTTGGAGTGTCTTCGCGAAGCACTTGGAGTGTCTTCAAAGAACACTTGGAGTGTCTTCACAGAATACCTGGAGTGTCTTCACAGAACACTTGGAGTGTCTTCACAGAACACTTGGAGTGTCTTTACAGAACACTTGGAGTGTCTTCGCGAAGCACTTGGAGTGTCTTCACAGAACACTTGGAGTGTCTTCGCGAAACACTTGGAGTGTCTTCACATAATACTTGGAGTGTCTTTACAGAACACTTGGAGTGTCTTCACAGAATACCTGGAGTGTCTTCACAGAACACTTGGGTTGTATTCACAGAATACTTGGATTGTTATCATGGACCAATCTTGTTTGAAAAGGATGTGAATGCATTAAATATCAAAGTCCAGAACATCAAGTATTTATTTCTTAAAGTCATTATTAAATGAAATTATCCTTTTTGAAATGGTCATTATATGATGTTGACTAATACTGACATTAAATTATCAAGCGAAATGCACGTTGTGGATACATACTGATTGATATTCATTGGTCAAAAAGATTGCACTACTTTGACAAAAACAACAACAACGTTTTTTGATCAAGCTTTATGTTGACAAACACGGATAATAATCAAAGAGATTGCATTATGCTGACTTCATAATGATCAGTCAGAGTGAATTTTGATGTCGAACACTGGCATTAATAGAAAAGAATGTATGCTGTTGACAAACACTGATATTCATTCGTCAAAGGGCAATAAGTAGAGAAACACTGATATTAACCAATGAGAGGATATTCTATTGACACAATGTTTTTAGTAATCAAATGAAGTGCATTATGTTGACAAAAAATATGTTAATTAGATTATAATATGTTGAAAAACGCTGATATTCATTCTACAAGAGTCAACAACATTCAGTACTCCCATCATAGTCTCCAAATTAATCACAAAAACAACTGTACTCAGTGTTTGTTATTGGGGGAAATTCCGGTTTTAATTATAACTAGAGCCCCAAGCTACTCTGTAGTCATAGGCCGAGAAAATAAATTGTTTCCCTTGTTGGGTTTTTATTTTTAACTGTTATAACAATTATTCTTCAAAGGCTCATCAACATTTTAGTTTTAGATTTTCTGATTTATATCCGAAAATGAGATGAGAGTGAATTGTGTAGACATAAATAATTTCCTTACAAGGTAATAAAATACAAAAATTAAAAAAAAACAAAAAAAAAAAAAACTAGCCTATATGTGCGATAGTCTATGGTAGAAAACATAACATATTCATTAATTTTAAAATTGGAATATATATATATATATATATATATATATATATATATATATATATATATATATATATATATATATGCAGTGTCGCCGAGAGGGGGGCAGGGGTGCAAATGCCCAGGGGCCCGGACTGAGCTGGAAAATCAACTTTTGAAAATATTATTATCAGCACGGGGGGCCCGTGACAGCCCTGCCCAGGGTCCCTAAATTTTATTCGGTGGGCCTCTATATATGTGTGTTTTTGTCATATATGTGTGTGCCATATATATGTGTGTGTCATATATATATATATATATATATATATATTTATATTTATATATATATATATATATATATATGTATGTGTGTGTGTCATACATATATGTGTGTATAATATTCTCAAAAATCTCCATAGCTTTATTGTTTATTGTGTAATTAAGGCAACATTTATAGGGTACTGTCGTTTGTTTATTGTGTAATTAAGGCAACATTTATAGGGTACTGTCGTTTGCTTATTGTGTAATTAAGGCAACATTTATAGGGTACTGTCGTTTGTTTATTGTGTAATTAAGGCAACATTTATAGGGTACTGTCGTTTGCTTATTGTGTAATTAAGGCAACATTTATAGGGTACTGTCGTTTGTTTATTGTGTAATTAAGGCAACATTTATAGGGTACTGTCGTTTGTTTATTGTAGTAATTAAGGCAACATTTATAGGGTACTGTCGTTTGTTTATTGTGTAATTAAGGCAACATTTATAGGGTACTGTCGTTTGTTTATTGTGTAATTAAGGCAACATTTATAGGGTACTGTCGTTTGTTTATTGTGTAATTAAGGCAACATTTATAGGGTACTGTCGTTTGTTTATTGTGTAATTAAGGCAACATTTATAGGGTACTGTCGTTTGTTTATTGTGTAATTAAGGCAACATTTATAGGGTACTGTCGTTTGTTTTATGTAAATTAGTGTTCTTTGAACAATTAAAAAAAAACTTTGAATTCCATTTTATTTCTAATTAAACATAAAAGCCAAAACAACTATTGCTCCTGTTGCTCTTTAATTAATATTTCTGTTTGATCACGTGACTCTGTTATGAGCTTTAAAAAACCGACACAATTAGAATTATAATGTTTCGTCACGTGGTAATTCGTCGTATCCCACAACGACAGGTACACACATTGATCTGTGAAGTCCCCGTAAGGATGAGATGTTTGTCTCATAAAGACTAAAAACTATTAATGGGATAATTTTTGCAGTGCATTGGCCATGGAGGCACCACGGGAGACATAGAGCAAACTTTCGCTACGTTCGGAGATCGAACCGGGGACCCAAATGTAAACAATAGCACGATTGACACCGCTTGACCATCTCTTCCCTCTGGTATACTGATAGCCATAACTGTTAATTTAGCTGCTAAAAAAAACAACAATGGATTAATTCAACAAGAGATTTTAACATCGTTTCATTCAAATCATGATAATCAATATCTTCTATTTTTTGCACATCGTGATGTTCAACTTAATCTGATGAAAATAGTTATGTTTAATTTCATCTCAAGAACATAATGTGCAACTTCATCTCAAGAACATAGGTTCAACTTCATCCCAAGAACATGGATATGTTTAACTTCATCTCAAGAACATAGGTTCAACTTCATCCCAAGAACATGGATATGTTTAACTTCATCTCAAGAACATAGTTATATTTAACTTATTCTCATGAAACTAGTTATGTCCACTTTAATCCCATATACATGGTTATATTCAATATCACCTCTTGCACATCGCGATGTTCAACATCAATGCATTTACATCAATATACTAAACATCAACTGATGCTCAACAGTACAAGTACTAGTTTAATTACGAGGGGTATCATTAATACAACATATACAGGAGCAACATTGAATTTTGACACAAGTACCTTTTAAAAATGTCAGTAACAAAAATCACAGAAATTTGAAGACATACTTTACTATAAATGTAATAAATGTAACGGCAATTGGGCTAGATGATCATACTCACGAATTTAGATATGCTTGGCACGACGAACTTTCATTATAACGAACATAGATCAACTCAGTAAAACGTAATTGCGAAATAACAATATAACTGTTTACTATTGCTTTACTGTAATCAAATCCCACAGAACTGCATGCACAAAATAAGATTAACGGAAAACAAACGAAGAGAATACAGAAATAAACACAAACAGGTAAACGCCATGTTACCGTGTTTAATTGTGAGGCAACATGCAGTAAACACATACAATAATAAACAAATCTACACCAGTAACAGATGAATATTCTACACAACAGAAATTATAAAAGTACAACAACAACGACAGTGAAATAGATCGTCTGCTTACCTTACAGTCTTTCCCTTTAGTTGACTTTTTGTGTTATTTGTTTGGTGTTGGTGTTTTATTTACCCTGTCCTTTCACCAAACGGAATTATTTATTGATGCGTAGATGGAATCGTTTGATGGAGTCCATCGGTGGAGGCGACACGCGCCAATCTACACCACCTGACATAGGCCGTTTCCCGACATGACACATTGATTTTATTTTTATTAAGATCACCCCGGATCTGTAAATGTAAAATTCAGAACTGTACTGCTGTGGCTGGTTCTATTTTAATAAAAATATCTTAAAAGAAATCATAATGTCTCCCAACTAAACATTATTTACACTGACTATCATATCTTCCAAGATATCCCTTCAGATGCTAATTTCTTTTACTTCTCGCTGGTATTGTGTGTAAATAATAATTTTCTCTGCGTGTGTGTGTGTGCTCAATGCGCGAAACAACAAGCGGTTCTCTCTCTCACCCTCATGCGTCCTTACTGTTTCATTCGATACATCAGTTGTGAATAAAACGGGATCGATACTACCCGACGGTACATTCTTCCCTTGCTCTACTAGAGGCAGACGACAGGTACAGATCGTGTGGGTTGAAAACTGTTTAGTACCAGGGTAATCGATTCTAGGCGGGAGGATTTTATTTTTTTTTTAAATCCCAGTAAACAGATGCCCCCCACCCACCCACACCCTATCGGCTGAAGTCCGCGAAATGAAGGCGAATCCCAGGATCTGCTGCTGGTCTTACAAATGGTGTGAGATCCGATTACGGTAAACGATACCTGAACAAATGCAGAAGTGACCTCCATGAAACATCAGCAATGGTTGACCTTTTAGTGACCGATGTGTCACTTGGAATTAATAGTCAAAGTTCACATGTTGAAATATTTTCTTTGATAAGTGGCTGGTCAAAGATGACATCGTCTGACCTAACAGAAAGCAGACGCAGATATGTCATCTGGGTCAAACAACATTACAAATAATGAAAGAAGGATTAATGACCGTTTGCTCCGCTCGTGGTATTAACATATGCTATGAATCAAATTAGTTGGACAGGCCTGTATCCAAGTTATCCAATACGTCAGAAATAATATATGACATCCATCTGGGCTGTCCTATGGTGCAAGGCGGTGGGGGTGCTAAAACTAGGGTGACTACATGTGAGAGAGTGGCAAAACTTTCCCTTTAAACAGATAAAAAAAATTCAACTTGTAATTTTACAATCTAAATTCATGTACTTCTGCAAGCATTTTTTCAATTTATAATGCCATCTATTTACATAATTCTTCAATATTCATAAAACTCAATCG